>BQNB010013735.1:0-76572 GCA_026074375.1 Tanacetum coccineum
GACCTTGCAGTGTCAAGTGTCAGGTTTGCAACAAGATAGGTCACCAGACCAAGTACTGCAAAAACAACAAGGCTACAGGAAAGCATACTTAGAGATAAGCTTGCTTTTGTTCTGTTAGGAATTACATATTTGATGATTACAAAACCCATAAACAGAAATAAAGAAAGAAGAAACAAAAGGAAACAAGATATGCTAAAGAAGGAAACAATATCAAGATTAATGTTGATTGAGACGTTAAAAAATCAACATTAATGTTAAAGATATAGATTAGTCAAACATTAATGTGATGATTAATGTTAATTAATTAGTTTCCTAATTGTATTATTTTTTCTTTTGAAACAATAAGGACCTATTATGTAATAGTTAGTTTATGTAATAGTTAGTAGTTAGTTTATAGACGTGTTATAGTCGTCTATATGTATTAGTAGCCTCAAGGATCATAGGATCCATGTTACAGTTAGGTAACGTACTAATAATATTGAGGCATGAACGTTCGGTTAAAACCTTGTTTAATAACTTATTGTTCTTTAATTTCCGCTGCGTATATAAGTTATTTGTAAAACATATCCTAGATGGGCTAAACGATCTTATCAATTGGTATCAGAGCCTGGTGGCTCTTGATCTAAGATCTTACAAGGTTATGTTTTGTGCTGTTCGAAAATTGTTAATGCTACCTGCTTTGATCGATCATGGTTAATATTGTTCAAGTAGGTTAGTACTGTTCGCACAAGGAATCAGTTTCAACTGCTGGTATTGTCCGAGAAGAATGTTTCAACTGCTAGTATTGTCTGAGAAGAAATTAAAACTGCCAGTTGTGTCCGATATCGGATATTGAAGGATTTTTGTTCTCGGCTATCAGAAGATCTCGGACAGAAGGGTACACACACAGATCTGAAGCTATTTTGGTTTTTGGTTCTTAACTGAATTAAAGGCTCGTATTTATTGAAGAAGTGGTTACGAAGATTATTATTTATCGCTTATTTGATGATGAAGTGGAATTATTTTGGTTTGTGTTCTTATCATATCTCAAATGGCTGGCTACATTTGAAGATAACTTGTTCGTGCTTTCATGGTTTTATTGATAAAGACTTGATTAATCTAGTTTTTACCTGATGTAAGGAGATACGTTGTAGTACTCACAGGTATTTACTATCACTTGGCTTAGTGACTCATGTATAGGTATGCGGATTTATCAAGAGATCGAGGTCTACTCATAAAACGAAGAAGAAGATTATGAGTTCTTATCATATTATAGTGCAAGACATAAGATACAAGTTTGGGATATTCTACTTCTACATCAAGTTTGTTATACTTAATTTTTCTTCATCAGTAATCATTACATAGAGCCTACAGAATTGAAGATTCAAGAAATGGTTAACATATGGGTTTCAGGGGAAGCTTAATGTTAAAATGTTTAACCATTTATATGCTACATCAAGATGAAGGTGTTTACTACTGCTAGCCTTTGTTACTACTGCTAATGTAAGTTTCTACTGCTCAAGTTCATTTTTCTTAAGGTGCGTAATGGAGGGAAATTTGGGACATTGGAATACTTGGATTAGAAGTGTAATATTGGTTTGTGGTTGTGAAGATCAAAGTTGCATACTTTAGTCTCCAATTTGATATTGACAAAAAGGGGAAGAAGATTTGTTGATTTGCAACTTGTTGATTCTTGGTGGTATAGTATAGATTAAGGGAAAGTTTCATTCATATATCAACTTCAGGGGAAGTTCGTGCAAGAACATTGTTTGTTTTGTTATCATCAAATAGGGGAAGATTGTTGGGAATTATAGATTTTTGAGAGACAAAGAACATAAGACTGAAACAAGAATGCCTTAATCGACAAAAGGAATTCAACAAAATAAAGATGAGTTTGACTACAAATAAATGAGTAGGGAAGTTACAAGATGTACTTAAAACAAGCGATATATGTTTATAAAGTGATTGGTCAATCTCATCATATTAATGATAAATACTAATTAATGTTATTAATGTGGTCAATCTCATTAATGATAATTAATGTCATTAATGTGTTATAAGAATTCCATTGTAACGCATGAGGTCTCTATTTATATAAAAGACATAGACTGCATAGTTTTAATATCTAAAAAATGTGTGTTCATCATATGAGAAGTCGACTAAAGAAAACTGTGTGTACACATATGTTAATAGTTAGTAGTTAGTTTATAGACGGTATATAGTCGGTCCTATAAGTATTGAGTAGCCCTCAAGGATCATATATCCGATGTTACAGTTAGTGTAACGTACTAATAATATTGAGGCATGAACGTTCGGTTAAAACCTTGTTTAATAACTTATTGTTCTTTAATTTCCGCTGCGTATATAAGTTATTTGTAAAACATATCCTAGATGGGCTAAACGATCTTATCATCCTCACAACGAGAAAATTAACGTTTCTCGGTCTTGAGTTGCTCTTACAAGACATTCAATGTTTTAAGCTCAAGAAAAAGGATAATGTACGTATCAGTGCGCTTACCCTTACCGTTAAAAGAGAAGTCCTCTAACATTTGGTTTTTCAAAAAGTTGAACACAATTTTTCAAGAATTTTTTCGATGACAATTCATAATCTTTCAAAATTGTGTGTTCAACACTCCAACTCTCACAATGTTATTCAAAAACAACAATTTTCAATGGTCCTATTTTTAGGGGAGTTTTTTCGAAAAACAAGTATTAATGTTTTTTGGATACATCAACACTACAATTCTTATGTATTCAAAACATTTATCAAAATGTTCCAAACCATTCATGCAGATAACATATTCTCCCACGTAATTTCCAAGACATAATTTTAATCACAAGTATTTCAAAAACCTAAGTGTTTATTATTTAACATAAGGGGAGAAAATGTAATTAAAATATATCTAATCGACTCAATATGCTGAACATAAGAAAAGGTTTTATGGTTTTAAATCTTATACCCAACAACAACTTAATTATCACGACGTTCAAAATTCATAAGGTGGTTAGATTGGAATCAATCCTAAAGACCAACAGAACCGGAGGATCTACCCCAGGAAATCCAAATTAAAAAAGTCAGCCCTTAGGTATGATTTGGAGATGAATGTATAAAGGAATAATGCGACTAAGATTGACTAACACTGGAACAATCACAACAAGGTGTTAGTAATGACGTCTGTTGGTAATCATTGCGTTGAAGAATGAAAAAGAAATGTATGGAAAAAGTGTCTAAAGAAATAGCCCTCACACAACTTAAGGCCTGAAACCGGTTCAATACATATCTGTCAGAATCACATGTGATTGCTGACATTGAAAACTGACATCAGGACCCAGTGATGTAATGCACAACTCCCCTCCCAGCCATACGGGTATCTCTCCATAGAAACTTATGTCTCATTTGTCACGGAGATACACACTATCAATTGACATCTCTTTTCGAGATCGTTGATATGAATAGGTGGCAGTCTCTTCCAGCCTCCGAGTACTAAAACCAAAATGCACTAATCGAGTCTAGAGCCTAGAGATCAATCTAAATCTCGTTAGGACACATTCCATTTCAAACACTTGTTGAACATCATCAAGTTCACAAGCTGTTAACAAGAGTCCTACGCAATATCCTTGTGATATTTGCCAGAACATCCGAGTGATACTATAAGTATTCACAATGAAGATGGAAATCCTGCTTGAGTCAGCATTAAACAAGCTCTTGGTAGGTGACTTGCGAGATTCTATATGAATCAAACTTGTGACAACTGGATATCGATTTGGTCCAGTAAATGAATTAACGGTTGATGAATATATAAAGATTAAAACTCCCTAATGTGTTACACAAACTCTTTTACAATAATATGTTCCAGAGTTGATTTCAAATCAATTTCTGGATTATCACTTAACGTAAAACCTGGCGGTTTAAACGGTTGAGACAGGTATCCCAATCACCCAAATCGATTCATTACCACATTCCATGCTCATTCCACAAAGACAAACTACATGAAAGCTCAAGATTTAAAAGATAAATAACTACCGCTAACCTGATTTGAAGCTTCAAGATAGGCAAGGATGAGAATGTTGTCAAAGACACAAGATCGCAAGCTGAAAAGACATTGAATACAATACAAAGGCTCAAAGTCAAGATCGCAAAGCATGAAGGAACAAACCTACAACAAAGAACAAAGAGAAGACGCAAGACCACATGAGCTTAACGACAAAAGCAATCTCATTGATCTCATGAAGGAGTGTCATAAATGAACTCACTCGGGGGGAGATTGATAGCTCAAAAATATTGAGATCGAACATGAAGTTCCTCCATTATGTAGTATTAGGCCCACGTCAATCAATTAGTTAACCGTTGTAATAGGAAAGTATCAAGGCATCGGCCTCGTAGTTAATCTAAATTGTATAATGTTTCGGTTAATCCCAAGCCAAGTCCGAGCCCGGTCCGAGTATTTAAACCACAGTTACAAAACTATGTTTTGGGAAATGTGATGGAAATACGTGAACGGGTAAATATATATATATTATATTATATATTATATATATATAATATATATATATATAAAAATATATATAACTATATACATATATATATATCTATATAATATATATATATATATATATATAAATCTTCCACTGAAAGATATGTAACTCTTTCATTTCTAAGATATTCTTTCTAATAATATCTTTCCTTCTCTCTAACCTCTCTCTTGTTTCTCTCTCTAAAACCTTCATTTCTTCTTCTCATTTCTTCTTCGATTCGTTATATGTTATGAAGTGATAATCGGGATCCTACAATTTATTTATCTTTAATTGCTATATATAATTAAATTAAAATATATCTATATATATGAATCTATAAAAATAAAAAAATATATAAAAAACATATGAAAATAATTTACTTTATTTTGAATATTATCATATTAGCCTTAATTATATATATAAAAATGTCTTTTAGCAAAATGCTTCATGTATGTATAAATCCCCTATCTTTCGGAAAACAACTAGTGAATTTAATATATAAATTTAAATAAATAATTTTAATAAAATTTAATAACAAGGACTTGTAAATTTAAAATGTTCCGAAAAGAATACACTCGGATCGAATCTTCAACCCAACATTCTTCCGTTAATGAGTTTGTCGTCATAAATATACCTGAAGAGGATGTTGAACCCAAACAAATAATTCTCGATCCTGATGATCAGCCTATGTGGGAAAGTGCTAAAATTGTAGCACCGACTCCTAATTCTGCCATTATTCAACTCGATGTTGATGACAACTTTGTTATCAATAGTACCCACTTGAAAATGATTTTGGAAAATAAATTCGATGGTTATCTGCGGGCCGATCCGCATGACCATATCCGTGAATTTCTCGCAATCTGTGACATGTTTAAATATGGAGAAATGCATAGTGAAGTTGTTAAGCTTTTGATATTTCCTTTTTTCTTGTGCGATAAAGCTAAAACATGGTTTAACGAACTTAATGAAGAGTCTATAATATCGTGGGAACAAATGAGAAGAGCTTTTATAAACAGATTCTTTCCACCTTCGTTGTTTAACCGTCTTTTACTTGAAATCAGAAATTTTTCTCAAAACATATGTGAAAGTCTAACCGAAGACTGGTTACGACTGAAGAACATGCTTCAAAAATGCCATGGCCATAGTCTGGCCAAAGGAGTTATTATTCAAATATTCTAACACGGTCTAGACGAACCCACTCAGGCAATCCTGGACGTAATAGCTAGAGGAATCTTCCTCTACAAAACTCCAAATCAAGCTTTTCAATTTCTTAATGACAAAGTCCTTTCGAACATGATTGGCCCATTAAATCTAAAAACGAACATCATCAAAAATCTGTTGCTTTTGCCGATAGAAGTAATAGTAATAAGGATATTTATCAGTTAAGGAAAAAATTGAAGGCTATGGATTCTCAAATTATAAGCTTAAATGAAGAATTGCAATATATACGTAACAAATACAATGAGCTTAGATAAGGAAACACTTCTAAAAACCACCTGAACGATGACACACCGATGTGTGAACGTCATGAAGTAAATTCCATCCAATTTGAAGGATATCAAAACCAAAATTCTTAGGATTTGTATTCTCCCCAATCCCTTCATAATCCTAATTATTCTGAGAAATCGCTTACAGAATTAAACAATGTTCTCGAAAATTTCAAAAGATATATCCGTAGCATGAGAACTGTTCATGATAAACTTTTTACAAGAGACGATGGTAAAACCACTGGTGTTTTACCCAACAAAAAG
The DNA here is from genome assembly GCA_026074375.1 of Tanacetum coccineum. Classification (NCBI taxonomy): domain Eukaryota; kingdom Viridiplantae; phylum Streptophyta; class Magnoliopsida; order Asterales; family Asteraceae; genus Tanacetum; species Tanacetum coccineum. The sequence goes on from BQNB010013735.1 coordinate 6,246, forward strand.
TCCAAAATTGTCAACCAAGAACCTCAATGTAAAACAGATTTTGAAAAAATAATGACTAAATTCTTGGATGATCAAAGAGTTTCAAATCTGTTTGTCAAAAACAATATTAACGATATGATTTTAAAGATGAAGCAAAATGAAAGGAATTTTTAAACTATCTTTAAAAATATGGAAATAAAAATAGATGAGTGGAAGAAGTCTCAAAACCTCACTTTAGAACAAACCAATAGGACTGACCCACCTCCACCTCAAGCTCACACAGAGCATGTGAATGTCGTATTCACCGGGAGTGGAAAGTCCGCTGATCATCTAAAAATTCAAAAAGATCCACCACCTCCTATCATCGTTGACAATAAAACTAAAAAAGGTAAACCTATTAAGACATCAAAAAGGGGCTATCATGTGGTAAAAACAAATGAGTATCCATACCGTGAGTATATACCAAAAATCCCGTTCCCTCAAGCTTTAAGGGTGGATCATTCCCACTTGAACTGTATCAATAAGGAATCTTAAATCAAGTTAAGTATAAGAATAGTAGTAGTAGTAATAGTAAACAATAATAAACCTATAAAAAACTAAAAAAAACAAAAACTTTGTAGTCTTTAAGTATGTCACGCATTCGGCCGGTGTGTCGCGTATCTCGATTTCTGCATCCAAAAAGAAAATAATCGAACTTTGTGGGTGTGTTCGTTGGAAACCCTCATGAGACTATAACTTGTCCACTCGGGACACCGAGGGGTTTAAAGGCTTGTTGCATGTGCTAAATGCAATTGTGTTACCTACGAAAGTGTGCTTTTATATTTAATGTTTTTTTTCGTAGTTGTGTTTATTTTACAGATTAAATAAAACAGGTGGAGCTTGGATTGGTGGTTGACATTTTACACTTGGAGACTTATATAATTGGAGTATTATATTACATGTGATAGAATACACATGCTTGGCACTTCGTTTTGCGCCATATCCTTCATAATTCAGCCAAGCACTTATGAGCCCCAGGAAGTTTCAATTTTACGCATAATGCTCTACTTAAGTGTGGAGGAGCTCTCGCTCCTTAGAAAAAAAAGAACAGAATAGGATTACTCAAGGATAGCTCCAACGTAGCTATATCTCTCTATGCCTCGGGAAGTACCGTTTTCCCTTAATTTTCCCTATTTTCTATATTTATCAGTTCTCACATTGAGGGCAATGTTCAACTTAAGTGTGGAGGGGTAGCAAATAGGAAAAAATAATCATGTCCCTCCATGTTTACTCTGCAATCTAGCCACATTTTTCAACTGATATTTTCTGGAAAATTTAAAAAAATTTATATATTGCTTAAAAAATGCACACGCTTAGTAAGGCAAATCCAACTGGATTGACATTTTAACTGGCACAAAATCAACCCACTTAAAATTGTAAGGTTCGCCTCTAGATCTTAAGGAATTTGGGTATCTATCTTTGATACCCAAAATAATTTTTGCCTTTAGCTTGTTCGAGTTAGGGTTGAATGCAGTCATATGTGTCTATTCCGTCGTTACGGATGTGTATGTATGGTCTTTGTCGCCTTTTCTGGAACATTGGTATTGGTATAAAGTTATATGAGTGGGCCAGTAATTTAGTAGCTCCAGAACTTGTGCTTGATCATCATTTACTAGACCGCAGTGAGGTTTATTTATAGACAAAGTCGTATGATAAGAGGTGAAATAAATCCCTATGCAATCATGTATCTGCAGCACTCGCTTTTAGTGTTGAGATCCCCAATGTATCCCAAGAGCAAGAAAAATGTGCTCGATGAAGAAGAAGTTTTATGCCAGCCTTAGTTATCGATGTATATGAAAAAAAACCAAAAAAAAGAAAAAAATAAAAGAGAAATAAAAGTTCGAAGTATAAGGCAAAGTTCTGGCACTTGGAATCAAGTATCTGCTATTCACCATCATTATTATCACGTTTTGCCTCTTTGAGATTTCTGTCTAGGTGCTCACGCCGCAACGGGCATGTTTATGTGTCTAGTACAAACATATGGTAGCGACCTAGATTATGTATGTGCAATTGAGTGACTTCACAAATATAAAACCTTATCTGAGTGCCTCGTGTGAATTAAAAAACAAACACTTTCCCTATGTGAGGTGCTCTGTTATATGTATATGCCTGAAAAGTTATAAACTAGTAAACACTTGTTAATGCTAAAATGAATTTTTCTCCATGTCACGATAAATGATTTTGTTTTTTCACTTTAATTGCTTGAGGGCAAGCAATAGCTAAGTGTGGAGGTATTTGATAACGCCTAAATTATACATGTTTTCAGTGGCGTTATTTACATTTATTTGATCATTTCTCATGAACTTTTGGTAATTAATCAAGTATATTTGATATTATAGGTTCATGGTATGTGTCATGGAAAAATACGAAAGATTACACAAAGAATTAAAGCTTAAACGAAGAAATAACTGAAGATAAAGATCTCCCGACACCTGTTCACTGTTTTGGCCATAACTCGGTCATACGAACTCGGATTGAGTTGATTCAAGCGGCCACGCGAAGAGAATTAAATTATCTACAATATGGGGAAACGTTCAAGAGTTGAGATATTACCAATACAGTCGATTTTAAAAATGACTACAGCACACTTTAGGGAAATGCAATTAATTCGCGAATCTGGCCCATAATCCATCCACATACATTCCCAACTTGGCCCCCAAGTAATCTCTAGCCTATGAATACATCCCTATGATGCTTGGGACAAAATCATATCTTATCATATCATCACATACAAATCTCAAGAAGAAGATCCAAGAAAATGTCAAAGTACGGCGCACTTTTCTCTTGTGCGCCGCACTTCTCATCGAGTTCCCAAAACCGCCGCACAATATTTCTTGTGTGCCGCACTTTCGTTCAAACTTCCCAAAGAAACAGTTAAAGTCCCAATAAATGCTGAGTGCATTAACTCCCTAAGTACGCCGCACTTTTTATAAAGGGCGCCGCACTTCTGACCCGATTTCAGCCTATAAGTAGAGGCATAATCCACCCCATTTTACACACACTTACATATCCTCACACACACTTCCACACAACTCACATACAAACTTCCCATTTCGTTTGGAACCCTTAGAAGGGGTGTTTTTGGTGATAAAGGCATGAGAACCTTTGATCCAAACCACCTTGATAACACAAATCATCACCACCATTAGAATCAAAGTTCTTGAAGAAATTGGATAGTCTTGGTTGAAGTTCATCATTATTCTTAGGTTTTGATCCATCGAAGAGGCATAGTTGTAGTGTTATTTTGAATCTATAAGTGATTGTGACGGAATTGTTTATAGTTTCCGGATTTTGATTTGAATATAATAATGTGTTCTTGGGAAATTCTTGTGAAATCGCCATACTTTACTCTTGGAATTTGTATGAATCTTGTTACTTTTTTTAATATAATCTTTGTTGAATCCATGATGAATGTTATGTGTTTTGTTACTTTGATCATGGAGTAGTAATCTTATGTTTGTTTGGGCATATTGTGATCTTTGATATGGAGCGTTTGGATATGTGTTTATTAAATTGGTAAAACATATTTTATACAAGAATATAGGCCGAAAGGATTCTTTTATATATGTGTTTAATCATTCCACCTAATATATTGGTTATATTAACTTATAAAGGCTGAAAAGATTTGTTGTTATTAATCAATATAATCACTAGTTATATTTAAAGGCCGAAAGGATTTATAACTTGTGATAACTCTATTTTCTAAACTTATAAATACTATCCTAAACACTTCATTATCTAAGTGATCATTACCTAAACAAACATACTTTAATCATTTGCTTGAATCATCTCTTCATTGCTTTCTTTGCATTATTCGATGTATGCTCGTCTTGGTTAATTTGATACGTGACAATCATCTTAACCTTAGCACCTTAATTACAAACTGTGAAAACTTTAATTCCTGTGGAACGACCTACACTTACCTAAAGCTATACTATACACGAACGGGTATACTTCTTGAGTGTTGTGTTTTTAGTAAAAATCGGTATTTCTAGTATTATAAATTTAAAACTTGTAAAAAACACACATTACGCACGGAAAAATGTTTGCTTTCCGAAATCTTGTGGTGGTCTCGGGATTGGTAGCCTTCAAGCTTTAAACCTTGCTATTTTGGTCAAATGGTGGTGGCGTTTCAATTCTAAAACTAACTCTCTATGGAAAAACACAATTTCATCCATTTATGGTGTTTGTGGTGGTCTCGGCCTAGAAGCTCAACCGCAATGTCGATTAATGTCTACCCCTTGGAACTCGATAATTGGCTTACGTAAGTCTCACTTACGCTCTAGAATCCTCAAAATCTTGCAACATTAACGAAAGGTGTAACAACTCTCTAGGCCCTCTCACTCGTTCTTGGGCTTGGAGGCGTCCTCCTAGATCCGGGATAGAGATGGAACAACTTCTGAGCCTCACAAACCTTCTGCTCACCTTCGATATTACAAGATGCCTAGACTCATGCATATGCTCCACTGAAAATAATAAACCCTATCGTGTTTCTTCCATGAGGAAGGTTATTGAGGGTTGTATTTTAGAATCGGGTGTTGATGATATTAGATGGAACAACTCAATTCCTATTAAAATTAACATCCACTCTTAGCGTTTGAGTAACAATCGGCTTCCTACTAGAATCAATGGGAATCGATCTTCACTCAGTTTGTTGTCCTATTTGTGATGAGGATGTGGAAACCCCTCAACACTTGTTTATTGATTGCATCGTTGCATCTCGATTATGGTCCATGGTTGCAAATTGGTGGAGAATAGACGACTACCCAAAGGATCTACCTAATCTTATTACGTGGGGTGATACGGCTAATCTTCTACAACCCTTGAAGGCATGTTTTGACGCGGTTATCCAAACAAGGTTATGGGTTATTTGGAGGTTTAAAAATCGGATTTGCTTCGATGCAAAGCCTCTAAGGAAGGACGCTCTTGTAGATGAGATAAAAATTTTATCTCACTTATGGATTAATCATAGGAATAGGAATTTTAATCCTAACTGGATTGAATGGACTGTGGATCCAAAAAACGCTTGGAATGTTGTTTTGTAATATGTTTTCTCTAGTATCTTGCTAGAATTTTTTTAATATAATGTCGTTAAAAAAAATGAAAATGAATGCTAAGTAAATTGAAAACTGACCCCTAAAGAAACATCATCTTGTATCAAGTGTCGTTTCATCAAACAGCTAGTTTGCATCTCTAAGTTACTCACAATCTTCCATACATTTCATCCAACAAGTGTGTTCCATGTATACAACTGTTAGGTATTAGAAAAAGACTCGGTGACCTCGCGTATTTTACTGTTTATTATAGCTCGTAGTTAATAGTTTAACGTATGATTTTCGGTTTTGAACCTAGTACTAATACCCTGTATTTTGTAAGAACTATATATACCTCTTCCAACTTTGGAAGAGGTAGCTAGTCATTTATTCATTTTCTTATAAACACATAATTCTCTCACTAGAAAATACTCTCTCATGTGTTTCTCTCTTTAAAAACTAGCCAAATCCAAGAATCGTCACCATGTTATGACTTATGATATACCCCAATTGGTACCAGAGCATTTGGGATGATTAGATCGTGTGTATGTGCGATTTTTTTCTTGATTTAGATCATAATGTGTACTTTTGAAGGTTTGTAGCTCGTTTTTTGATTTTCTCTAGATTTTGATGTTTGTGATGTTAAAGTTTGGGAGTTGCTAGTTGCTATAGCCTTGTAGTACTGAGTTGGGCAAAAGAAATCAAGCAAAATCGTCCAAAAGGGTGATTTATAGGTGTTTTTAAGTGATAAACTTCGTTGTTCTTCGTGGAGAGTTGGCAGATATTCTTCGTGGCGGTTTGGTTAAAAGGAATATTTTAAATAGTAGGTGGCCACTGTCTGACACACATGGCGGTTTGCTATAGTGGCAAGTTGCTTAAATTGGAGGCGAGTTGCTCAAATCTTAAGCAGCGAGTTGCTTTATTAATAGGCAGCGGTTTGAACAGGTTGCGGCGGTTTGAATATTTTAATAGCAATTCTCTTAACAAAACGATGGTGGTTTGAAAAGTAGGCGGCGTGTTGCTTAAAACTGTTGACGGCGGTTTGCTATTTACCTTTGACGACGAGTTGCCTATTTTAAACAACGGTGGTTTGTTCTTGTTCTTCGAGGCGAGTTGCTCTAATACTTCGCAGCGAGTTGATAACCTCTGGCGGCGAGTTGAGCTACTGTCTTTGACATTTGGAATATTTCAAACTTGGGACTTAACAACTCTAAAACGCAAAACAAATACGTTAACTTCACCACTTTTAACGTACACTCACTAATCATTGATCGATCAAAACATATCATATCATAATAAAACAAGATGTCTAACATGTCGGAAGATATCCAGTATGCCGGTTCTGATACACGCCCACCAATGCTTGATAGAACAGATTTTGAATCTTGGCAACAACGTATACGTCTGTATTGTCTGGGAAAGGATAATGGAGAGAACATAATTAAGTTAATTAATGAAGGTCCATTTAAAATGGGAACGCTCGCAGAAACTCTTGCTGAAGAAACCAAGGGTGCACTTCAACAAGGTCCAGTACGTGCTGGAGTCTTTACCGATCTTTCAGCTCAAGAAAAGGAAAGGTATAAAGCTGACATTCGTGCAACGAATATCTGTAGGATCCCGTTAACACTTCACTTCATACAATCGATCACGAAATCGGAACTAGAAATGAGAAAGAGAGAGTTGTTATGGAATGACCTAGACTAAAGACAAGTTTGACATCCTCTGTATAATATAGAGTATATACCGACCTTATATTCTCTTTGTTTGGTAAACTTACACAATGGACCCCTAGACTTTAATATTATAATCTAATATGGAATATAAATATAACATATTTTTCTCGAAAAATGTTAAAAAAATTATAACTAAATGAATTTTGGGTTAATTACTTAAAAATGTATTATACTTGTCACTTTTTGTCATTGTATGTAGACAACTATTTTTTTTGCTATTGTGTCGCTCAACTTTTGAATTCGTGCTATTGTGTGTATTCTGCGACTATTTCTGCATGTAAAATGACATTTTACCCTTCAAAATTTGAAAAGTAATGGGTAAATCGTCACAAACTACACACTAATAGCACAAATTTAAAAGTTGAACGGACACAATAACAAAAAAAATAGTTGTCTACATACAATGACAAAAAGTGACAAGTATAATACATTTTTAGGCAATTAACCCAAAATTCATTTAGTTATAATTTTTTTAACATTTTTCGAGAAAAATTTGTTATATTTAGTATCCATATTAGTCTATAAATATTAAGTCTAGGGGGTCATTGTGTAAGTTTAGCCCAACTAGAGAATATATAGGTCGGTTATATACTCTATATATACAGAGGATGTCAAACGATGTCTTTAGTCTAGGTCATTCAATAGTCGATTTTTCTTTCTCTCCTTTGTAGCAGCAGACAGTTTCAACTCCATTAAGAGTTGGTTTTCTTCCCCCCCCTCATCTCTACAATAAAGAAGTAAGGGGGAGGGATTCATTGTATCGTTCATTCTTTCCTTGTTCTTAATTAAACCAAACGAATAGTTGAGAACATCTCGTGTGAATGTGTTTGTTTATGTCATGATACAACAGGTTGTGTGTGTGTCGAGGTTCATCATCCAAATCGAGTTATCCACTACTAGCTTCTTCGCTTTGTTGTAGGGTTTTACAACAAGTGGTATCGAAGCCAGGTTCGACGTTCTTGGAAGGCTAGGTTCGATTGGTGATCGTTTCTAGATAGGAGCAGAAGGTTGGTTTTCTGTTTGGGCTACCAGGATCAACGACAACAACAGGTTAAGCTTGGGTTTTGGAGGGATTATTAAAAACGTAAGTCGACACAAGGGTCTTTGAGGTTTCGGATTATGGAGCTTCGAAAGGTGTCAGGAGGGCTTTGGGGTTCTCGCAGCCAACCGGTTTGCGTGTCACGACATGAGTTTTTCTTGATGGTTTCGTTTGAAAAGAAGGCGAATTCGGATCAACTTTTGGTGTTTCCAGTGAACAACAAAAGAAAACTTATATGTTGATAGTTTCTTGAAAGAGCAGATTTCTGTTGGGTTTCAAGGTTAACGACAAAAGAAAGTAAGCAGCAAGGTTCGACTAAAAGGGAATTCTTGAAGCTTAAGGGTTGTTGTTTTTCGTCTTACAAAGGATCAACAGGTTAACGTATTTCGGGTTGCCTGGTTTTCGATTTGAAGACCGAGGTAAAAAGTTCAAAGTATTGTTTGGGTAAAACGGTTTCCTTTTGTTATTCATTGGCAGGAAAAAGTCCTATGGGATAAAAGGATTATTTTATTCAAAGGTTACTTTTTAGTTCTTGATTTAAAAGGCTATTGTTTTTATAAAAAAAGGATATAAATAAAGAGATTTTTAACTCAAGAAATGTTACTTGCTTTTGAGGTTAATTTGACAAAGGTGTTTTAAGTGTCAAATCTTTCTTGTCGTGTTGCTTAGTTACGGATTTGCATATAAGTGTCAAGGGTGTTTACAGCACGGGTTCTTTGTTTAGTTCGTGTTGTGAGGTTTATATCACAAGGTTATCAGAATAAACAAAGGGTTTGGACAAAGATGACGGAGACCAAGTTTGACATAGAAAAATTCGATGGGAAGAATGACTTCGCGCTATGGCAGGTAAGGATGAAGGCTTTGCTGGAAGAGCATGGATTAGCTGCAGCATTGAAGGAGTTACCTGCAGCCACAATAGCGGCATACGATAATGTCATTCAGAAAAAAGCTTACAGCGCATTGATCTTGTGTTTGGATGATCGGGTCCTATGGGAGATCACCAAGGAGACGATTGCAGCTGGGATTTAGAAAAAGTTAGAGATTTTATACATAACAAAGTCTTTAGCTAATCGGTTGTTGTACTAAGAAAAAGTTATAAACTTTTAAAGCATCCAGTTAAGAGTCATTTCTGAACATATGATGAGTTTTCGCAAGCTAGGTAGTAACTTAACGGCTATAGATTACTGCTATGTCGGATGGAGGATAAGGCATTATTTATTATGACTCACTCTCTTTACCATCATCTTACGATAATTCCGTTCAGACTTTGCTATATCGTCGAGATACTTGAAGCTAGAGACGTTGCTCGTGACACTTAATTTTAGAGAAACTTTAGGAAGATGACAGAAGCAAAAGGGTGATGGTGGTGAAGGGTTTGTATGTGAGGGTGTGTGGGGACGAGGAGGTGAGTGATCTGGTCGGAGAGATATAAAGCAGGATAGGATATAGATGTGTGTGGTCAAAGTCATAGGAAAGAAGCAACAGACTCAGGTGTTATATATGTCAGTCTGAGGAGCATTTAAAGAAGGATTGTCCCAGGTATAATCACAAGAAATCTCAAGGTTTTGTCAGGATTGAAGATCAGGAATCTGGTTATGGAGCTGATGGGTTTTGGGACTAGTGTTGATGTTATGGTATGACGTGTTTGAAGAAATATTGGACTATGATCTGGATTCTCAGGGGGGCTCATACCATATAACATACATGAGAGATTACTTTGTTGATTTTGAAGAGTATGAAGGTGGTAAAATACTGCTTGGTGATGGCAGGGAATGCGTATACAGAGGACAGGTAAGGTTCAAATACAGATGAGAGATGGGTCAAGTTTCGTGTTGGACAACGTCAGGTATGTTTCGGAATTAAGACGAAACTTGATATCGCTGGGCATTCTTAAAAAAGAGGGTTTTATCGTGAAGATGCCGTAGTCAAGATCAAGTTAATAAAGGGTTCGATTGGTTGGTACTATCGAGGATCTTGAACGAGATAAATTGCGTATTACCCTAGACGGTCAGCATCAGTGACAGGAAGGAATTAAAGGGTTAGGAGAGGCAGTTAGGAGAATATCAGGTGGAAGATCAAGACGGCTAATGTTTTTTTATTTTTGTAATTAATCTAGGTGGTACTACACAACTATGTTCGAAGACGTGGGTCACCAAACATTTGGAGGTTTAGTGACTTACTACGCAGAATGGGTTGGTTAAGGAGACGAACGTGACACTCTTGGCTAAGGTACATTGTTTTCTGATTCAGTCTGGTTTGTCCAAGGTTCTTTAGGCAGAGGATACAACCATGTCTACATATCTAGTGAACAAGGTCACCATCATCAGCGATTGGATTTAAGACGCCTATAGATATGTTAGGGTTTTTTGGTTGGCTTGCTAGTATTAAGCAAGGGATGCTTGAACCGGTTAAGGTTAAGTGCATATTCCTGGGATACCGTAAAAGGTATAGTGGGTAATAAGCTTTGGAGGTTAGATGACGTTACTTCAAAGGTAGTGCTTTACAGGAATATGGGTTTCAATAGAATACAAGAAAACTTTCAATAGGTTTTGGTTGTTTGTAGGTACGGGTTCAGTACTAGGTCGTTACAAGGAGTTGAGTTTAAGGTGGAACCGCGGGAGGAATCATACATTGAGGTGAACTCAATGGGAATGACGATCATTGTAGCTGAGTGCACAGAAGTAAAAAACTCAATATTTGTATTTTACTATCATTTAGCACGTGATAGGGAGCAACACTCAACACATGAACTATTCAGCTATAGAGAAGACAGTAATGAGGCTGCTTTTGCAGTTGCTGAAGCGGAGAAGATTATGCACATGAGTCATTGACTTTCAATAATACAGTTGCTTGTGAGGTGATTTCCAAGTGGAAGGCTGGATTGAAAGATGATATAGGACGCGTCGGGGGGGTCGATGTGTATGTGTTAGCAATGGTTGCAAGAATGTGCAGGTGTATGACAGCGATGGTTGACTGGTGTTTACACCAGGATATGTTCTATTATTTATTTCTTTTTATAGATGATATGGTTGTTCTTGCGAGGTATGCAAGCCTGGATCTGGGCTACCAAGGTTTGCTGGATAGAGCAAAGGAGAAATGTACTATGGTATGGAGATCGTCAGGAACAGAGTGGTATACTCTAAGGTAGTTCACAGTCCAGGGTTACTACAAACAGGAAGTTTGTACAGACTTTGTTGGAGGGACACTCCATACTGTCGTTGGAGGGTAGTCTATCAAGGGACTGTGATGTGGAAAGAAAAGAATGGTAAGTGGTCATGTATATATGCGGTTGGAAGCCAGGAGTATCAGATGGTCTGCACGAGACTTGACATAGCATCTGCAGATGTGGGTATGTTAGATAAGTTTGATCGTGGATTATAAACAAAACGTTACAGGTTTTTGTGGATTTTGACTACACATGGGAAAGATAGATCAATGCCTATCGGGTTTAGATCATTCACAGTACGGGTTGGTTTGATACAAGGATGTGAGGAAGCTGAGAAGCTATGATGCAGCCCATGAAGGCTTTGTCTAACTGTGAAGCGGGTATATGACACTTAAAGGAGGCTGCAACAAAGGAGGGCTATTTGGCTAATGGGTAACTCGCATAGAGTCAGGATTCGGAGCTAAAGATAGTAGCGGGTACTTGCTACAGGTGCCTTGTCAAGGATATCCTGGTCTAAAGTTCCAGCATAGGTGACTTTGTTGTAGTATCGGTATGGCTAATTTTGGTATTAAGGTGGAAATTATTAATATTTTTGTTATCGCATATTCAGTTTATAAATATTTAAGCTCTAGTAGGGTCATTTGTTATAAGTTTAGCCTAAGTTTAGCCCCAATAGGGAATATAGTAGGGTCGGTTATTTATCTATATATACAGAGGATGTCAAACGAATTGTCTTTAGTCTAGGGCATTTAATAGTCAAAGTTTCTTTCTCTCCTTTGTAGTAGCAGACAGATTCAACTCCATTAAGAGTTGGTTTTCTTACCCCTCATCTCTATAATAAAGAGGTGAGGGGGAGGGGTCATTGTATCATTCATTCTTTTTTGTTTTAATAACGATTGTGAGAACATCTACATGCTGTATCGGTTTGTTTTTTGTCATGATACAACAGGTTGTGTGTGTGTCAGAGGTCATCCATTCAAATCGAGTTTATCCGCTACTAGCTTCTTTCCGGTTTGTTTGTAGGGTTTTACAAAAAGTAAAATTCTCATTTCAATTAATATATAAGATCAAGATTATAAATAATGTGAGGGTGATCGTAGTAGCGGCTTTTTATTGACCAAGCTCACGCCTTAGAGGCCAAGGAGTAGCCTATTGCGTTTTTATAGCGTGGCTTAATGGCACCCCAAAATATGAAATATTTATATATTTATATCTATATTTATATATAATAAGGTTACATAATCTTTGTACATATGAATAAGTTAAGAATTATCCTCACATGTAATTTCTTCATTTGGGAGAAAAGAAATTTTTTTAATCGGAGTTGATTTCTAAAAAGGCTACCTACGCCTCAACGCCTCTTATCGCGTCTTTTCTTACGCCACACCTAGAGTCGACGCCTTGGTCTATTTCGTAATGTGGAGGCCACACCTCATGCTTTAGCGACGCCTTGGCGCCGTCATGGCGCGCCTTTTAGAACACTGATAATATGCTATTTCATGAAACAAATATATGCCTTAAATCAATTTATGATGCTTTGATCTCACAAAACAGATTAAGGTTATTTTAGTGTATACCATAATGTACTGCATGATCTCTGTTTTATCTAAATAATAGATGCTTCTAATCATGAACCCATTATTTACTAATCTATACTGCTATTTTAAAGCATTTAGGCCTCAATCTTGAAAACTGAAAAGTGAAAAACTTAATCTATTTTAGAAAAACTTAATAGCTAGTCAAAAACTTAATCGTAGTCCAAAAACTTAAAAAGGAATGCATACTAAGTTGATTGACACAAATTCTTTATAAATGAACAAAAGACACACTTAATCTAATTCACACAATTCATTATCTCTCTAAAAACACACACAACACTACATTCTTCCCTCTCTCTCTCTAAACTAAAAATCAGTTTCTCTCCTAACTCGCCGGCTAGTCGGCCCACCACCGCGGCTTGCCGCGGACCACGGTAGCTAATTTATTTTGATGGTAATTGTTTTATATTAGAATAGATCTATATGATTTGGCAAGGTTTGAGGGTTTTTTGTTATATATTTTGAAGATTTATGTTTTCATGTTTTTTATAGATATATTAATTTATTAAGTGATCTGATAGTTTTTTGTAGGGTTGCAAATCTCGCCAGAATATAGGTTGGTTTTTATTCTCGCAGGGGACTTGCCAGAAAAAGGTTTGTGTAATTTATTTATGTTAATTTGCTTTTGTATTTTGGTGTGTAAATTCTTTTATAAGTTTATTTGTGAACTTGTAATATTGTTTTGATTTGTTTTTACATGACTCGCCGGAATAAGTACTGCCGTCGGTGGACTGCCAAAAAAATCCTGTTGCCTTTACTTTACTTGCCGGTTTTGGTTAGATATATATTTATTTCAAGTATTTATTCATGTTTCGTTTTTATTTTATAAAAAATAACAAAATTCGTCAAAACATATTTTTTATTTTTTGGTAACCCTCCAATATTATATAAGCTAGGATAAAAATTTTAGAATATTTGGAATTTCATAGGTATTTCTTTTAGATATAAAAGCTGTTTTTATGTAAAAAATGTGATATAATTTATGTAAATTTTTTTTTACAAACCCTCATCGCTTTCTCCCGGAATGAAGCTTCCGTACGCTGCCGGCGTTTTTTAGCCAGGAATTTGTTATAAGGACTATTGTATAAATAAATTTTGTGTATAAAGTTTGTAGTGTAAATTTGTTATAAAGTTTTTTTTTGTAATTTTGTATAAATTTGTTACAAAGTTTGTAGTATAATTTGTTATAAAGTTTTATGTTGTAAATTTTGTTATGAATTATGTCATGTAACTTTTGAAATTTGAAATTTTTGAAAACTTTGAATTTCACCTGCAAACAAATATCTCACAAACATCATCATCTCTTTACAATATACTCGGCAATACACATTGATAAGTGAGACAAGTAAGGAAAGTATTATGGCTGTAATGAATATTATCTCTTGATACAAGAAGTGAAGTAAAGGAAAGTAAAGAAGTATAATTATGATCCGTATTGATATTCATTTCATATTGATGGAAGGTTTATTTAAACGTTATTGACGTGAAAATTTTTCATAATTTATTTATGGATTTGTTTTTGATTACCTGTAATCAGACACGATGGAAATGTTGTAACTTATAATACACAGCATACACACACGATGAAAAAGTCAAAACTTACAGTAATGCGTTTCCTATTTTTGAAATGACTTAATTCACTTGAATATTTCTTACACTATTTTCTAAAGTAATGACAGTGAATTACATAATCGACAGCGTTATTAAAAATCTTTTAAATTTGAAGTTTAAACTTTTCCCCAATGCGTATATAAACAACCCAATATGTTTTCTAACATCTTTTAGATACATCGTTAAAATTTTTGTTTTGAGTAGACTTATCGTTTGGTACAGCAGTTTGCAAATTACATGTTGATATTTTCACGTTACACGAAAAACTTACAACAATCTAGCATATCGTTAATTATAGGCCGCTATGAATTTTCGTCGCTGTGTGCGTGTACTCGTCTAGTCTCACTAACAAATATCCGCTAATCTTCTAAACTGATGCTTGAATCCTAGTATAAAGATTTAAAATTAATCATACATACAAATGTAATAATTTATAAAAAAGATACTTATAATATTATATACAACAGAATATTGCAACAACTATTGCATAATATACATACAGATGTCGTGACATTTTTAAGATGCCTTAAATTAATTCATACAATCAGATGCTTTTTCATGAAATAAACAAATGCCTTAAATTAATTCATGATGCTTTAATCTCACAAATAGATGCTCTAAATCATTCATTAATATAGATTATGCCCTATTTATTTTAACTGAATGATATAATAGTTTTTTAAATACATGTTTACAAAACTGCCACTCAATGTTTGATAAAATGTCTTAATGATATTTTTCTAACCGTGATTCTCTAATTTTACAATTATGATGCCCCTAATTAGATATTTTGTGAATAGATGCTAATTAATTTATAGCCAACGAGAATTTAGATTTTGAATGAAATACACTCGCCAGACAATTTTATCGACTTCAGGTTTGTTGTACAGTAAGTATCACTAGCCAATATTATCCCTCTTTTCGTATTGGTGAGGTTACAATGTAAGCTTTTGCATGTTTTGCATTATATAGTGTTTTATACTTTTGATGTTTATGGTTGTTTACAATGTTTCGTTGGACTAATTGTGAAATGATCAGGACGGGTAATAAGTGCTAGGAGTTTTCTTGTCGGACGGTGGTTCAATTACGAAGTTCGATTTTTTTTATCACTTTGGATGGTTTAGTTGATGCGGACTAGGCAGATTACTTTGGAATGGATTCAGAAAGGGTCAGAGTTACAAGAGTAGAGTGTATTGGGTTTGGTGGTTGTTGTTGATGATGATATTTTAGTGCAAACTGTTAGTGATGAAATTAATTAATCGTATGTTGGTATGATCGACGAGTTCTATGTATGGTTTATGAATGTATCTAGATGGTCATAATTTTGTAAAAGATGCGAGCATCACACAATTACTTGTGCCACAGTTGAAAAAGTTACTTATCAAGGTAAACCTTAATTAATAGTTATAGTATTTGTAATCCTTAATAATCAGGTAGAGCTTATTTTGCTTTATGTCTGAAATTCAATCACTTTGACTAAAAATTGGCATCATACAGATGGCCACTAAAGTTCATAAATAGTTTGCAGTAAGTTGTGTCATATGTATCATGTTTCCTTTTATGTGTAATTGCCGTATTTTTACGGATGTTTTCTACACAATGCATATAGTTTTCTGATATTGTATGTAGTGATCCGATTATCACTTCACTTTCACATATAACTACACGAATCAAACTAGAAGGAGAAAGAGGATGTGAGTTGTTTAGATGAGAGAAAGAGTGAGAGAGAATTGAGAGAGTAAATGAGAAAAAGATATTTGAAAATGAAACACTCTTAACAACTAGCTTTTTCTATGGTAAGAAAAAGCTTATATACCCCGTCGCGTTAAATGACGCGCGGGATATTTAACTAGGACCCGGGCTCGGGTTTTGCTTGGGATTAAACCCGAAACATATCAGTTTAGATTTCACTATCGAAGCCCGATTCACCGATATCTTATACTATCTACACTATTAACTAATTAATGACCGTAGTCCATCGTAGAGTAACCGAACTCCTTGTTCGAATCTCATAAATTTAGGCTAACCAATCTGCACCCGAAGTGAGGTCTTGAACTCGGGAACGAGCTCCTTAAATTGACTCAATGAAATTGAGGGCTAACAATCTCCCCCGAGTGAGTTCATTGATGACACTCCGTCATGAGATCAGTGAGATTGCTTATTGTGTTTAAGCTCGAGTGTTCTTGGTTCTTTGTCTTCGTTATTTGTTGTATGGCTTGTTTCCTTCATGCTTTGGTATCTTGACTTTGATCCTTTGTCATTGTCTTTATCGTTCTTTGCCATCTTTGCGATCTTGTGTCTGTGACCAACATGCTCTACTTTTGCATTATTGAAAGCTTTAAATCAAGGAGTTTAGCGGAAGTTCTTTGTCTTTCAATCATTGTGCTTTCTAGATAGTATGTCTTCGTAGATTGAGCATTTGAATGGGAGTGAGGTTGCCGTTACCACCGTTTGAAATGCAGGATTACGTTAGTGATAAACGAGAAAATGTTGATATTCAATCGATATAATTCGATGTCACTCGTTTAAGAGTTTTTTGTAGCACATCGAGACGTGTCCTGTTTTTATTATAAATTCACTCAACGTTCAATTCATTTACTGGACCAAATCGTATATCCAGTTGTCACAAGTTTGATTTATAGTATCTCAAAGTCACTACCGACCGTGTGTTTGATGATGACACTGGAAGGGTTTCCATTCGTCACTGTGAATACTAAAGAGTATCACTCTGAATGTTCTGGCAATTATCACAAGGATATTGCGTAGGACTCTTGATAACAGCTTGTGAACCTGTTGATTGTTACACAGTGTTTGAAGATGGAATGTGTCCTACGAGTTCTTGTATTGAATCTCTTTGCTCTAGGACTCGATTAGTGCATTTTGGTTTTAGTACTCGGAGGCTGGAAGACAGTTTGCCTCCTATTTTCAATATCAACAGATCTTCGGAGTGAGGACTGTCAATAGATAACGTTTGCATGTTGTGTATCTCTGTGACAAATGAGACAAGTTTCTGTTGAGAGAAACCCGAATGGTTGGGAAGGGTTGTGCATTGCATCACTTGGGGTCCATGATGTCGTTTTCAATGTCAGCAATCAACTTGTGATTTGACAGTTTATGTATTGACCGGTTTCTGGGCCTTAGTTGTGTGGAGGGAGGATTCTTTCTTTAGACCCTTTATCCATACATTTCTTTTTCATTCTTCAACGCCTTCAATGCATACCAAGACGTCATTACTAACACCTTGTTGTGTTTGTTCCAGTGTTAACTCAATCTTTGTCGGCATTATTCCCATATACATTCATCTCCAATCATACCTAAGGACTGCTATTTCTAACTTTGGATTATCCTTGGGTAGATCCTCCGGTTCTGGTTGAGATCAATAGGATTGATTCCTAACCTAACCACCTTATGTCTTCAGAATCGTCGTGAAATTAAGATGTTGTTGGGTATAAGATCGAACCATAAAACCTTTTCTTCAGCACATTGAGTCGAATAGATTATATTTTAATTACATTTTCTCCCCTTATTTTAAATAATAAACACTTAGTTTTTGAAATACCTTGTGATTAAAATATGTCTTGAAAAATCTGTGGGAGAAAATATGGTCAGCATGAATGGTTTGGAATATTTTGATAATGTTTTGAATACATAAGAATGGTCGTTGATGATGTATTAGAACTTTTAAAAACTTTGTTTTCGAAAAACTCCCTCAATCACTAGGCCAATCTGAGAAATTGTTGTCTTTGAAAAACATTGTGCGGGATGGGAGTGTTTGAACACACATTTTGATAAAGATTATGACTTTTGTTAATCGAAAATTCTTGATAAAATTTGTGTTCAACTTTTTGAAAAAACCAGATGTTAGAGGTATTTCTTATCTTCTAAACAGTAAGGGTAGCGCATGAAATAGTACATATCTTTTTCTTGAGCTAAAGAATTGTATTTTTTAAGAACCGCTCTCAAGACGGTGGAAAACGTTAATTTTCTCGTTTATGTTGTGAGGATAAGTTATTAACTCTTCATTTATTTGAACGTCGGGTTATGTACTGAATTTGCACATAAAGCATCTAGAAAAATTAGAAATGAATGTTTTGAAACTATTTGCAATCTCGCTCGAACTTCATTTACACACCAGTGTCAATGTTAATCGACATTTCTAGGTACGTAAATGTTATCGATTCCAAGAGACACGTCGAGAAGATTCTTTTTGGAAATTTTTTGATTTTTCTGATTTGTATTTGCTTTTCTCAAAAAAATTCATGTGATGTTTGATGATGATATCGAGCCAGATCATTTGTCAGAACTCCAGTTTAGCTGGAGGTCAAACATCTCATACCATCCTTCTGGGACAAGATACTTAAACGATCCTAAGGAAGGGCTTTCGTAAACATGTCAGCTAATTGGTATTCAGTTCTTGACAAAATATAATTCAATTATACCATTTTCAACCTGTTCCTTTATGAAATGATACCGAGTATGGATGTGCTTTGTCGTGAGTGTTGTACGGGGGTTGGCATGGATTGCTTATGGTGACTGAGAGTCGCTAATACAACGGTATTTTGTTGTAGTTAAAGCATAATCTTAGAGCAGTGTCCTATCCACTTATGAGCACAAACTTGCAGATAACGTCACGTACTCTGCTTGTAAAGACATTGAAGTGCTGTTCTGTTTCTTTGACAATCAGGCTTACAAGTTTTTCACCAAGGAACTGATATCATCCAGAAGTGCTTTTCGGAGTAGTATCAAGGCATCGGCTTATGATCAGCGTCTGAAATGCTGTTAGTTCAAGCATAATCCTTTGGTATACCAGTGTCATGTTAATGGTACCCTTTAGGTATTTAAAGATTCTTTTAACCTCCTTGAGGTGCTTTTGAGTTGGTCGTGCTTGATAACGTGCACAATAGCATACTGCTTGCACTAAGTCTGGTCTACTAGATGTCAAGTACATGAGTGACCCGATTTTACTACGATAATCAGATTGGTCTACGGGTTCTCCACTCAAATCTACATCTAGTTTGGGTTTAGTAGCCAATGGTGTACCAATGGAGTGACAATTGTCCATATTATGCTTTTTCAGAATTTCTAAAGCGTACTTGGCCTGATTGAGAAGTATACCCCTTTAGGACTGGTGGATCTGAAGTCCTAAAAAGAATTTCATCTCCCCCATTAAGGACATTTCAAATCTACTGTGCATTAACTTTTCAAATCTTTTTGAATATTTAGGGTTTGTAGACCCAAAAATTATGTCATCAACGTAAATCTGCACAAGTAGAATATCCTCCCCGTATTTTATCTTGAATAAAGTTGGGTCAATTGTACCTTTAGTAAAGCCTTTGGACATAGAAAGTTTGAAGTCATCGTATACCAGGCTCTTGGAGCCTTTGCTTTAATCCATCAGGCTTTCCTCAGAAGGTAGACTTTTTCTGTGATCTGGATCAACGAACCTTCTGGTTGAGCAACATAAAACCTTCCTCCTTCAGTGGACCATTAAGAGAATTTTTTTTTTTTTTTGTTTTTTTTTGCCGTTTTCCACGTCATCTGATAGATTGGAAAAGACTTGTGTGCTCGTGCGGCACGAAAATCCGAACTAATGCTTCCCAAGCGAGCAACTGGAGCAAATGATTCTTCAAAATTCAACCCTATATATTTCAAAAAATTTGAAAAGTTAATGCACTGTAGATTTGAAATGTCCTTAATGGGGGAGATGAAATTCTTTTTAGGACTTCAGATCCAACAGATCTCAAAGGGTATTTTCTCAATAGGCCAAGTACGCTTTAGAAATTCTGAAAAAGCATAAATATGACAATTGTCACTCCATTGGTACACCATTGGCTACTAAACCAAAACTAGATGTAGATTTGAGTGGAGAACCCGTAGACCAAAATGATTATCGTAGTAAAATCGGGTCACTCATGTACTTGACATCTAGTAGACCAGACTTAGTGCAAGCAGTATGCTATTGTGCACGTTATCAAGCACGGACAACTCAAAAGCACCTCAAGGAGGTTAAAAGAATCTTTAAATACCTAAAGTCGGTTACATTAACATGCGGACTCTGGTATCCAAAGGATTATGGCTGTGAAAACTACACAGCATTTTCAGACGCTGATAATGCCGGTGCCTTGATACTGGAAAAGCACTTTCTGGAGGGGACTACAGTTCCTTGGTGATAATTGTAAGCTGGATGTCAATGAAACAGAAACTGCACTGCAATGTCTTTTAGCAGAGGGCAGAAGTACGTGACGTTATCTGCAACGTGTGCTCAAGTAAGTGGTGAGGACACAGCTTCAAGATTATGGCTTTAATACAACAAATTATACTAGTTGTATTGCGACTCGCAGTCAGCATAGCAAATCTCATGCAACCCGCCTACAACACTCAGGGCAAGCACATCCATAACTCGATATCATTTCATAAAGGAACAGGTTGAATGGTATATGAAGTATATTTGTCAGAATGAATACCAATTAGTGACATGTTTACGAAAGCCCTTCTGAGGATCGGTTTATGTATTTGCAGAAGGATTGGTATGAGAGTTTGACTCCAGATGAATGGAGGTTCTGACAAATGAGTCTGCTTGATATCATCATCAAACATCACCATGTACATATTTTGAGAAAAGCAAAATCAAAATCAGAAAATCAGAAAATTTCAAAAAGAATCTTCTCGACATGTTCTC
Source organism: Tanacetum coccineum (assembly GCA_026074375.1). Classification (NCBI taxonomy): domain Eukaryota; kingdom Viridiplantae; phylum Streptophyta; class Magnoliopsida; order Asterales; family Asteraceae; genus Tanacetum; species Tanacetum coccineum. The sequence goes on from BQNB010013735.1 coordinate 27,123, forward strand.
TTGGAATCGATAACATTTACGTGCTTAGAAATGTCGATTAACATTGACACGGGTGTGTAAATGAAGTTCGAGCGAGAGTTGCAATGTTTCAAAACATAATCATTGGCTTATTTTCTAGATGGCTTATGTGCAAATGTCAGTACATAACCCGGACTTCAAATAAAGGAAGGTTTATAACTTATCCTCACAACGAGAAAATTAACGTTTCTCGGTCTTGAGCTGTTCTTAAAAGACATTCAATTTCTTTAGCTCAAGAAAAAGGATAGTGTACGTTTCAGTGCGCTTACCCTTATGTTTAGAAGAGAAATCCTCTAACATCTGGTTTTTCAAAAAGTTGAACACAATTTTTCAAGAATTTCTCGATGACAATTCATAATCTTTCAAAATTGTGTGTTCAACACTCCATCCCTCACAATGTTTTTAAAAGACAACAATTTCTCAATTGGTCCTATTATTGAGGGGGAGTTTTTCGAAAAACAAAGTTTTAATGTTCTTGAATACATCATCAACGACCATTATTATGTATTCAAAACATTATCAAAATATTCCAAACCATTCATGCTAACCATATTTTCTCCCACAGATTTTTCAAGACATATTTCTAATCACAAGGTCTTTCAAAATAACTATGGGATTTGGGTTTATGTATTTAAAATAAGGGAGAAAATGTAATTAAAATATAATTATTCGGACTCAATGGCTGAAGAAAAGGTTTCTATGGTTCGATCTTATTTACCCAACACATCTTAATTTTCACGACGATTCTGAAGACATCAGGTGGTGAGGTTAGGAATCATCTATGATCCAAACAGAACCGGAGGATTACCCAAGGATGTTTCAAAGTTAGAAATAGCAGTCCTTAGGTATGATTGGGAGATGAATGTTTATGGGAATAATGCGGACATAGATTGAGTTAACAACTGGAACAAAAAACACAAGGTGTTAGTAATGACGTCTTGGTATGCATTGAAGGCGTTGAAGAATGAAAAAGAAATGTATGGATAAAGGGTCTAAAGAAAGAATCCCTCCACACAACTTAAGGCAGAAACCGGGTCTAATACTTATGTGTTCAGAATACAAGTTGATTGCGGACATGAAACGGACATATGGGACCCAGTGATGCCAATGCACACCCTTCCCAACATTCGGTTTCTCTCAACAGAAACTTGTCTCATTTGTCACAGAGATACACACGTTATCTATTGACCATCTCACTCCGGAGTTGTTGATATTGTATATGGTGGCAAACTGCTCCAGCCTCGAGTACTAAAACAAATGCACTAATCGAGTCTAGAGCAAAGAGATCATCAAAATTCGTTAGGACACATTCCATTTCAAACACTTGTTGTACTATCATAGGGTCACAAGCTGTTATCAAGAGTCCAACGCAAATATCATAGTGATATTTGCCAGAACATTCAGAGTGATACTCTTTAGTATTCACAATGTACGATGAAATCTTTCCAGTGTTCATCATCAAACAGGCACTGCGGTAGGCGGGTGGATGACTGTGAAGATTCTATATGATTCAAACTTGTGATAACTGGATATCGATTTGGGTCAGTAAATGAATTGACGGTGATGAATTTTAATAAAACAGGACACTCTCGATGTGCTACAAACAAACTCTTTAACGAGTGACAACGTCGATGATTTTCATCAATTTTCTCGTTTATCACTAACGTAAACCTGCAGGTCAAACGGTGGTAACGGCAACCTCAATCCCATTCAAATGCTCAATCTACGAAGACATACAATCTAGAAAGCTCAAGATGAAAGTCAATGACTTTCCGCTTAATCTGATTAAAGCTTTCAAGATATGCAAAAGTTGAGCATGTTAGTCAAAGACACAAGAATCGCAAGGATGGCAAAGTCGATAAGACAATGACAAGGCTCAAGTCAGATCGCAAAGCATGAAGGAACAAGCCTACAAACAAAATAAACGAAGACAAAGACAAGAATCACTCGAGCTTTAAACGACAAAAGCAATCTCATGATCTCATGAAGGATTGTCATCAATGAACTACTTCGGGGGAGATTGTTAGCCTCAATTTCATTGAGTCAATTAAGGAAGCTCGTTCCCGTGTTCAAGACCTCACTTCGGGGGAGATTGTTAGCCTCAATTTATTTGAGTTCGAACATGGAGTTCGGTTACTCTACAGATGGAGCTCTCGGTCTTTAATTTGTTAAATGTTGTATTGTATAATATCGGGAATGGGCTCGATAGTGAATTAATATTGATATGTTTCGTTTAATCCTAAGCAAAACCCGAGCCGGGGTCCTAGTTAAATATCCGCGGTCCTATAACGGCTGTGACGGGGTATATAAGCTTTTTCTTACCATAGAAAAAGCTAGTTGTTAAGTTGTTTTCATTATCTAAAATATCTTTTCTCATTTCTCTCTCATTTCTCTCTCTATTCTCTCTTCTAAACAACTCACTCTCTTTCTCTTTTCTAGTTTGATTAGTGTATGTTATATGTGAAGTGAAGTGTTAATCGGGTCCTATCCTACAATATCAGTAAACTATATGCATGTGTAGAAAACATCCGTATATACAGGCCAATTTACACATAAAAGGAAACATGATTAAATTATGACACAACTTTACTGACATAATATTTGATGACTTTAGTGCATTCTGTATGATGCATTTAGTCAAATGACATGAATTTCAGACATAAAGTAAAATAAGCTCTTACTCTAAGTTATCACGGATTACTAAGAATATAACTATTAATTAGATTTACCTTGATATGTATTTTTTTCAATCGTGGCCACAAGTATTTGTGTGATGCTCGCATCTTTTCAAATCGGACCATCTAGATACATCATGAAACCATACATAGAATCGTTTTTAGATATACCAAGCTTACGATTCAATTTAATTTCATTACTAATGTTGCACCTAAATAATATCAATCATCAACAACAAACCAGCGAATCCAATTACACTCTACTTTACCCTTTATGAAACCATTTCCAAGTAATTGCCTTAGTCGTCATCAAACTAGAACCATACAAAGTGTAAAAAAATCAACTAAAATTGTATATTGACCGTCGAAAGAAAAACTCCTAGACCTTATTACCGCTAATCAGTTTTCACAATTAGACCATACAAAACGTTGTAAACAACCAGAAACATACAAAACGTATAAAACATTATAAACACGCGGAAACATGCAAAACTTAACATTGTAACCTTACCAATCGCAAAAAGGGATAATATTGGCGTAGTGATACATTACCAGTAGCACAAAGCCTGAAGTCGATAAAATTGTCTATGGCGAGTGTTTTCATCAAAATCTAAAATTCTCTCGGCTTAATTAATTAAGGGCATATGTATTCCACAAAATTATTCTATTAGGGCATCATATTGTAAAATTAGTAGATCACGGTTAGAAAATATCTATTAGACATTTATCAAAACATTTGGTGTGCAGATTTTTGTAAAATGTTTTAACTATTATAGCATCGTTTAAAAAATACGGCATAATCTTTTTATGTATGATTAGAGCATCTGTTTGTTGGAGATTAAAGCATCATGAATTAATTTAACGGCAAATGTTTGTTTTAGGAATTAACATTGATTGTAAGAAATTAAATTTAAGGCGTCTAAAAAATGTCTCGACATCTGTATGTAGCATTTATTGCAATGTTAGTTGCAATATCTGGTGTATATAATATGTTATAGTATCCTTTTTTTATAAATTAATACAGTTGTTGTCTGATAATGTTATAAATCTGTTATAAGGATTCAAGCATAGTTTAGAGGATTAGCGGATATTTGTTAGTGAGACTTGTCGAGTACACGACAACACAGCGACGAAAATTTAGCGGCCTTATATTTAACGATATGTTGATTGTTGTAATTTTTTTGTGTAACGTGGAAAATATCAAAATGTAATTGCAAACGGCTGTAACATGCGATAAGTCGACTCAAACAAAAATTCTTAACATGTATCAAAGAACGTTAGAAAACATATTAGGTTGTTTATATAGGCATTGGGGAAAAGTTTGAACTTCAAATTTAAAAGTTTTTTAACATCTCCTGCCATTATGTAATTCACTGTCATTACTTTAGAAAATAGTGTAAGAAATATTTAAGTGAATTAAGTCATTCCAAAAATAGAAAACACATTACTGTAAGTTTTGACTTTTTCATCATGTGTGTATGTGTGTATTATAAGTTACACTTTTCCATCGTGTCTGTTTTAGGTATTTCAATTACATTTCCATATTAAATTAGAAAAAGTTCTCGTCAAAACGTTGAATGAATACATTCTTTCAATATGAATATAAATATTCAATACGGTCATAATACTTTCCTTACTTTCCTTACTTTCACTTCTTATCAATGTGATAATATTCATTACAGCCATAATACTTTCCTTACTTGTCTCACTTATCAATGTGTATTGCCGAGTATATTGTAAAGAGATGATGATGATGTTTGTGAGATATTTGTTTGCAGGTGAAATTCAAATTTTTCAAAAATTAAATTTCAAAAGTTACATGACATAATTCATAACAAAATTTACAACATAAACTTTATAACAAATTATACTACAAACTTTGTACAAATTTTATACAAAAATTACAAATAAACTTTATAACAAATTTACACTACACCTTTATAACAAATTTAAACCATCTACTTATAACAAATTTCATATTATAATTTTAAATATATTTTTTTTAATTATTAATATTTATTTTTATTTTTATATATTTAAATAATATAAAAAAATAATATTTTTATTATATATACTATACATATTATTTTATTATTATTTATAAAAAAAAACAAAAAAAAAAAAAATTTTATTTTATTTTTTTTTTTTTATTATTTTTTTTTTATTTTATATAAAAAATAAATTTAAATACAATTTTTTTTTATTATTTTTTTTTTTTTATTTATAAAATTTTTTATATATATAATATATTAATTTTTTATTATATTTTTTTTTTTTTTTTTTATTAAAAATTTTTTTTTTTTTTTTTTTTTTTTTTTTTTTTTTATTATTTTTTTTTTTTATTTTTTTTTTTTTTTTTTTTTTTTATCACACACCCCATTTTTTTTTTTTTTTTTTTTTTCTTATTTTTTTTTTTTTTTTTTTTTTTTTTTTTTTTTTTTTTTTTTTTTTTTTTCCCCCCCCCCCCCCCCCCCCTTTTTTTTTTTTTTTTTTTTTTTTTTTTTTTTTTATGCAAAAACGCGCAGCACGGAAGCTTCATTTTCCGGGGAGAAAGATGAGTGGTTGTTAAAGAAAAATTTACATAAATTATTTCACAATTTTTTACATTAAAAAAGCTTTTTTATCTAAAAAGAAATACCCTATTTTTGGGTGAAAAAAAACAAAAAAACAAATTTTTTTTTTTCCCAAATATTTTGAAAATTTTATCATAGCTTTATATAATATTGGAGAGTTACCAAAAAATAAAAATATATATTTTTGACGAATTTTGTTATTTTTTATAAAATAAAACGATACATGAATAATACTTGAAATATAGTAGATTCTAACAAAACCGGCAAGTAAAGTAAGGGCAACAGATTTTTTGGCGAGTCCACCGGCGGCAGTAATTATTCCGGCGAGTCCTTAAAAACAAATCAAAACAATATTACAAGTTCACAAATAAACTTATAAAAGAATTTACACACCAAAATACAAAAGCAAATTAACATAAATAAATACACAAACTTTTCCGACGAGTCATGCGGAATAAAACAAACATATTCCGACGAGATTGCAACACCTACAAAACCTATAGATCTACTTATAAAATTAATAGATCTATAAAAAAAACATTGAAAACATAAACCTTCAAAATATATAACAAAAAACCCTCAAACCTTGCCAAATCATATAGATCTATTATAATATAAAACAATACCTCAAAAAAATTAGCTACGGTGGGCCGGCGGCGGCAGCCGGCGGTGGTGGGGCGACAGCCGGCGGTGGTTGATGAGAAACTGATTTTTAGTTAGAGAGAGAGAGAGACGAGGAGTGTAGTGTTAGTGTGTGTTTTAAGAAGAGATAATGAATTGTTGTGAAGAGATATGTGAGTCTTTTGGTTCTTTTTTTTATAAAGATTTTGTGTCAATCAATTAGTATGCATTCCTTTTTTAAGTTTTGACTGCGATTAAGTTTTGACTGCTATTAAGTTTTTCCTAAAATAGATTAAGTTTTTCACTTTTCAGTTTTCAAGAATTGAGGCTAAATGCTTTATAATGCAGTATAGATTAGTAAAATAATGGGTCATTGATTGGCTCTATATTTTGATTAAAACATCATGCAGTACTTATGGTATTAACCTAATCTGTTTTGTGAGATTAAAGCTCATAAATGAGTTAAGGCATATTTTGTGTTCATGAATTAGCATATGTATTCAGTGTTCTAAAAGGCGGACTTTGTGGCGCCAAGGCAGTGCTAAGGCGTGAGGCGTGACTCCACATTACGAATTTGACAAGGCGTCGACTTTAGGTGTGGCGTAAGATAAGGCGCGATAAGGCGTGAGGCGTAGGTAGCCTTTTAGATTCAACTCCGATAAAAAAATTTCTTTTCCCAAATGAAGAATATTACATGTGAGGATAGTTTCTTAACTTTATTCATATGTACAAAGATTTATGTAAACTTATTATATATGAAATATGATATAAATATATAAAATTTTCTATTTGGGGTGCCTTAAGCACGCTTTAAAAAACGCAAGGCTAATCATTGGCCGCTAAGGAGCGTGAGGCTCTGGGTCATGCGCTACGTCACGCTACATTATTTATAATCTTGATCTTATTATATGATTGAGAAGGAGAATTTTACTTTTTGTAAAACATACAACAAACGAAGAAGTAGTAGCGATAACTCGATTTGATGATGACCTCGACACACACACAACCTGTTGTATCATGACAAAAAACAAACACATACACATGATATGTTCTCAACTATCGTTTATTAAGAACAAGAAAAAGAATGAATGATACAATGACCCCTCCCCCTCACCTCTTTATTGTAGAGATGAGGGGGAAGAAAACAACTCTTAATGGAGTTGAATCTGTCTGCTACTACAAAGGAGAGAAAGAAACTTCGACTATTAAATGCCCTAGACTAAAGACATCGTTTGACATCTTGGTATATATAGAGTTATACCGACCTGATATATTTCCTTGTTGGGCTTAACTTAGCGCTAAACTTATACAATGAACCCTCTTGACTTTAATATTTATAACTAATAGGATTCTAAATATTATAACTTTTCAACCTTAATACCTTATTAGCAATACCGATACCTCACAAAATTCAACCTATGATGAAACTTTAGACCAGGGATATCCTTTGACAAGGCACCTGTAGCAATACCCGCTACTATCTTTAGCTCGAATCCTGACTATATTGCGAGTCCCTTTAGCCAAATAGCCTCCTTGCACGCCTGTAAGGTTCATATACCCCGCTTCAGTTGGAGACAAGCCATCATGTGCAGCATCATAGCTTCTCAGCTTCCTCCATTCCTTGTTTCATCAACCCGTAGATGTGATGATCTAACCCATGGCATTAGATTATACTTCCATGGTGTTGTCTAAATCCACAACAAAAACCTGTACGTTTGTTTATAATCCACAATCAAACTTATCTAACATACTCACATCTGCCGATGCTATGTCAAGTCTCGTGCAGACCATCTGATACTCCTGGCTTCCAACCGCATATATACATGACCACTTACCATTCTTTTCCACATCACAGCCCCTTGATAGACTCCATCCAAACAACAGTATAGTGTGTCTCCTCCAACAAAGTCTGTACAACTTCCTGTTGTAAACTGGACTGTGACACCCCTTGAGAGTATTACCTTTGATCCCTGACGAATCTCCATTACCCAAGTACTTTCTTTGCTTCTATCAGCAAACACTTGGTAGCCCAGGATCTCAGCCTTGCACCGCAAGAACAACCATATCATATATATAAGAAATTAATATATTGAACATACCTGGTGTATGACACCAGTAATTGGAAATCGCTGTCATCACTGCCACTTCTTGCATCCTTTGTAAGCACATAACATCTGATTCGAGCGTCCATATCATCTTTCAATCCAGCCTTCAAACTGGAAATCACCTTCACAAGCACTGTTTTATTGGAAAGTAATGACTCATGTGCATAAATCTTATCGCTTCAGCAACTGCAAAAGCAGCCTCATTACTGTCTTCTCTATAACTGAATAGTTCATGTGTTGAGTGTTGCTCCCTATCACGTGCTAAATGATAGTATATCAAATCTTGAGTTTATACTTCCTGTGAACCAGCTACATGATCGACATTCCCATGAAGTTCACTCAAATGTATATCCTCCGCGGGTCACCTTAAAACTCAATACGCCTTGTACCACCTTGTACTGAACCCGTACCTACACCAAAACCAATGAAAGTTTTCTTGTATTTTCCCACTTTCATTGAAAACCCATATTCCTGTAAATGCACTACTTTTGAAGTAACGTCATCTAACCTCCAAAGCTTTATTACCCACTATACCTTTACGGTATCCAGGAATATGCACTTGACCTTAACCGGTTCAAGCATCCATTGCTTAATACTAGCAAGCCAACCAAAAAACCCTAACATATCTATAGGCGTCTTAAATCTAATCGCTAATGATGGGGGATGCCTTGTTCACTAGATATGTGGACCATGGTTGTATCCTTTGCCCAAGAACCTTGGGACAAACTAGACTGAATCAGAAAACAAATGTACCTTAGACCCAGGGTGTCCAATTCATCTCCCTTTAACCAACCCATTCTGCTGATGTATCACTGCAACACCCAAATGTTTGGTGACCCCACTCTTCGTACATTGTTGTGTAGACCTCTGATTACAAAAATCAAAAAACATTACCCGTCTTGATCTTCCACCCAGATATTCTCCTAACTGCTTCCTACCCTTCAATGTCTTCCTGGTCACTGCCTGACCGTCTAGGGTATATACGCAATTAGCTCTTCTTGTTCCTGATAGTACCACCAGTGAACCCTTTATAACCTTGATCTTGCCCGACTGCATCTTCACGGTAAAACCCTCTTTTTTAAGAGTGCCCAGCGATATCAAGTTTCGTTTATCCGAAAACATACCTGACGTTGTCCAACAGGAACTTGACCATCTCTCATCTGTATTTGAACCTTACCTGTCCCATGTATACGCATTCCCTGCCATCACCAAGCAGTATTTTACCACCCTCATACTCTTCAAAATCAACAAAGTAATCTCTCCTGTATGTTATATGGTATGAGCCCCCTGAATCCATGATCTAGTCCAATATTTCTTCAACACTCATAGCCATAACATCAACACTGTATTCCATCAGCTCCAAACTCAGATCCTGATCTTCAATCCTGACAAAACCTTGAGATTTCTTGTGATTATACCTGGGACAATCCTTCTTTAAATGCTCCTCAGACTGACATATATAACACCTGAGTCTGTTGCTTCTTTCCTATGACTTTGACCACACACTATCTATATCCTGCTTTATATCTCTCCGACCGATTCCCCCTCACATAAAACCTTCACACCATCCTTTGTTCTGTCATTCTTCTAAAGTTCTCTAATTCTAATGTCACCTGAGCACGTCTTCTAGCTTTCAAAGTATCTCGACGATATAGCAAAGTCTGAACGGAATTATCGTAAGATGATGGTAAAGATGTGAGTAATAATAATAATGCCTTATCCTCATCCGATATAGCAGTATCTATAGCCGTTAAGTTACCTACCAGCTTGCGAAACTCATCAATATGTTCAGATTTCTCTTACCTGATGATTTGAAAAGTATATAACCTTTTTCTTTAAGTACAACGATTAGCTAAGCTTTGGATGTTTAAAATCTCGAAACTTTTTCTAAATCCAGCTGCAATCGTCTTCCTGGTGATCTCCTAGACCAGATCATCCAAACACAAGAATCAATGCGCTGTAAGCTTTTTTCTGAGTGACATTATCGTATGCCGCTATTGTGGTTGCAGGTAACTACTCCAATGCTGCGGCTAATCCTCGATGTTCCATCAAAGCCTTCATCCTTACCTGTCATAGCGCGAAGTCATTCTTCCCATTGAATTTTTCAATGTTAAACTTGGTCCCCGTCATCTTTGTCCAAACCCTTTGTTTATTCTGATAACCTTGTGATATAAACCTCACAACACCGAACTAAACAAAGTACCCGTGTGTAACACCCTTGTCGACTTTATATGCTAAATCCGTAACTAAGCAACACGACAAGAAAGATTTGACACTTAAAACACCTTTGTCAAATTAACCTTCAAAGCAAGTAACTTTCTTAGTTAAAAATCGTCTTTATCCTTTTTTATAAAAACAATAGCCTTTTAAATCAAGAACTAAAAAGAAACCTTTGAATAAAATAATCCTTTTATCCCATAGGACTTTTTCCTGCCAATGAATAACAAAAGGAAACCGTTTTACCCAAACAATACTTTGAACTTTTTACCTCGGTCTTCAAATCGAAAACCAGGCAACCCGAAATACGTTAACCTGTTGATCCTTTGTAAGACGAAAAACAACAACCCTTAAGCTTCAAGAATTCCCTTTTAGTCGAACCTTGCTGCTTACTTTCTTTTATCGTTAACCTTGAAACCCAACAGAAATCTGCTCTTTCAAGAAACTATCAACATATAAGTTTTCTTTTGTTGTTCACTGGAAACACCAAAGTTGATCCGAATTCGCCTTCTTTTTCAACGAAACCCATCAAGAAAACCTTTCATGTCGTGACACCGGTGTGGTTCGAGTAACCAAAAAGCCTTGACACCTTCGAAGCTCCATAATCCAAAACCTCAAAGACCCTTGTGTGTCGACTTACGTTTTTAATAATCCCTCAAAACCAAGCTTTAAACTGTTGTTGTCGTTGGATCTGGTAGGCAAACAGAAAACCAACCTTCTGCTCCCCCCTCTCCCTATTAGAACGATCACCAATCGAATCTAGCCTTCCAAGAAGTACGAACCTGGCTCCGATACACTTGTTGTAAAACCCTACAACAAATCGGAGAAGATAGTAGTGGTTAAACTCGATTTGATGATGACTCGACACACACAAACCTGTTGTATCAGACAGAAAACAAACACATACACACGGATGTTCTCAACTATCGTTTATTAAGAACAAGGAAAAGAATGAACGATACAATGATCCCTCCCCCTTACTTCTTTATTGTAGAGATGAGGGGGGGGAGAAACACTCTTAATGGAGTTGAAACATGTGTGCTACAAAGGAGAGAAAGAGAAATCGACTATTGAATGGACCTAGTCTATAGACATCGTTTGACTTCCTCTGTATATATAGAGTATATCGACTATAAATTCTCTAGTTTGGCTAAACTTCCACATTGACCCCTAGAGACTTTAAATATTTTATAAATAATATGGATACTAAATATAACATATTTTTCTCGAAAAATGTTAAAAAAATTATAACTAAATGAATTTTGGGGTTAATTGCCTAAAAATGTATTATACTTGTCACTTTTTGTCATTGTATGTAGACAACTATTTTTTTTGCCATTGTGTCGCTCAACTTTTGAAATCGTGCTATTGTGTGTATTCTGCGACTATTTCTCGCAGTAAAAATGACACTTTTACCCTTTCAAAATTTGAAAAAAGTGAGGGTAAAATCGTCACAAAATACACACAATAGCACAAATTTAAAAGTTGAACGACACAATAACAAAAAAAATAGTTGCCTACATATAATGACACAAAATGACAAGTATAATACATTTTTAGGCAATTAACCCAAAATTCTTTGTTATAATTTTTTTACTTTTTCGACGAAAATATATGTTATATTTAGTATCCATATTAGTTTATATTATTAAAGTCTAGGGGGTTCATTGTGTTGTAAGTTAGCCAAAATTAGAAGAATATATTAGGTCGGTTATTTACTCTATATATACAGATGGTATGTTCAACCGATTTGTTTTAGTCTGGTCATTCAATAGTCGATTTTCTTTCTCTCCTTTGTGTAGAGCAGCACGACCGTTTAAACTCTTTAGAGTTGGTTTTCTTCACACCCTCATCTTACAATAAAGAAGTAAGGGGGAGGGATCATGTATCGTTCATTCCTTTTCCTTTGTCTTAATAAACGATAGTTGAGACATCTCGTGTGTAGTGTTTTCTGTTTTCCTGTCATGGTACAACAGGTTGTGTGTGTGTCGAGGTCATCATCAAATCGAGTTATCCGCTACTAGCTACTTCGGTTTGTTGTAGGGTTTTACAACAAGTGGTATCGGAGCCAGGTTCGACGTTCTTGGAAGGCTAGGTTCGATTGGTGATCGTTTCTAGATAGGAGCAGAAGGTTGGTTTTCTGTTTGGGCTACCAGGATCAACGACAACAACAGGTTAAGCTTGGGTTTTGGAGGGATTATTAAAAACGTAAGTCGACACAAGGGTCTTTGAGGTTTTGGATTATGGAGCTTCGAAAGGTGTCAGGAGCTTTTGGATTACTCGCACCTCACGGTGTCACGACATGAGGTTTTCTTGTGGGTTTCGTTGAAAAAGAAAGGCGAATTGGATCAACTTTGTGTTTCCAGTGAACAACACAAGAAAACTTTATATGTTGATAGTTTCTTGAACGAGCAGATTTTGTTGGGTTTCTAGGTTAACCGACAAAAGAAAGTAGCAGCAAGGTTCAGACTAAATGGGAGATTCTTGAAGCTTAAGGGTTGTTGTTTTGTCGTCGTACAAAGGATCCATCAGAGTTAACGTATTTCGGGTTGCTGGTTTCTCGGGATTGAAAATGGAAGACGAGGTAAAAAGTTCAAAGTATTGTTTGGGTTGTTAAAACGGTTTCCTTTTGTTATTCATTGGCAGGAAAGGAAAAAAGTCCTATGGATAAAAGGATTATTTTATTCAAAGGTTTCTTTTAGTTTCTTGATTTAAAAGGCTATTGTTTTTATCAAAAGGATAAAATGATTTTTAACTAAGAAAGTTACTTGCTTTGAAAGTTAATTTGACAAGGTGTTTTAAGTGTCAAATCTTTCTTGTCGTGTTGCTTAGTTACGGATTTAGCATATAAAGTCGATAAGGGTGTTACACACAGGTACTTTGTTTAGTTCGGTGTTGTGAGGTTCATATCACAAGGTTATCAGAATAAACAAAGGGTTTGGACAAAGATGACGGGGACCAAGTTTAACATTGAAAATTTCAATGGGAAGAATGACTTCGCTCTATGACAGGTAAGGATGAAGGCTTTGATGGAACATCGAGGATTAGCCGCAGCATTGGAGTAGTTACCTGCAACCACAATCGCGCATAGTAATGATCACTCAGAAAAAAGCTTACAGCGCATTGATCTTGTGTTTGGATGATCGGGTCCTATGGGAGATCACCAAGGAGACGATTGCAGCTGGGATTTAGAAAAAGTTAGAGATTTTATACATAACAAAGTCTTTAGCTAATCGGTTGTACTTAAAGAAAAAGTTATATACTTTTCAAATGCATCCAGGTAAGAGTCAATCTGAACATATTGATGAGTTTCGCAAGCTGGTAGGTAACTTAACGGCTATAGATACTGTCTTATCGGATGAGGATCAGCATTATTATTATTACTCACATCTTTACCATTATCTTATGATAATTCCGTTGAGACTTTGCTATATCGTCGAGATACTTTGAAGCTAGAAGACGTTTGTGTGCTCGCGACACTTAATTCTAGGGAACTTTAGAAGATGACAGAAGCAAAGGGTGATGGTGGTGAAGGGTTGTATGTGAGGGGGAGATCTGGTCAGAGAGATATAAAGCAGGGTACAGATAGTGTGTGGTCAAAGTCATAGGAAAGAAGCAACAGACTCAGGTGTTATATATGTCAGTCTGAGGAGCATTTAGAAGAAGTGGATATGTCCAGTGTATAATACACAAGAAAATTCTCAAGGTTTGTCGGATTGAAGATCTGGAATCTGGTTAATGGAGCTGATGGGTATGAACAGGATGATGTTATGGCTATGAGTGTTAAAGAAATATTGGACTAGATCATGGATTCAGGGGGCTCATACCATATAACATACAGGAGAGATTACTTTGTTGATTTTGAAGAGTATGAGGGTGGTAAAATACTGCTTGGTGATGGCAGGGAATGCGTATACATGAGGACAAGTAAGGTTCAATTACAGAATTGATGAGTTGGGGTAGTTCAAGTTTCCTGTTGAGACAAGTCAGGTATGCTTTCGGATTAAGACGAAAATTGATATCGCTGGGCAATTCTTAAACAAAGAGGGTTTTTCTGGAAGATGCAGTCAGTCAATCAAGGTTATAAAGGTATCGCTGGTTGGTACTATCAGGAACTAGACAGAGCTAATTTGGTTTTATATATACCCTAGGTTACGGTCAGGGCATTCTGTGACCAGGAAGGACATTAAAGGGTAGGAAGCAGTTAGGGGAATTTATGGGTGGAAGATCAAGGACGGGTAATGTTTTTATTTTGTAATCAGAGGTCTACACCAACAATGTACGGAAGAGTGGCGGTCACAAAACATTTTGGGTTGTTCTAGTGATTACGTAGCAGCAGAATGGTTGGTAAGGAGAAGGGGGGGGAAATGAATGTGACACTCTTGGCTAAGGTACATTGTTTTCTGATTCAGTCTGGTCTGTCCAAGGTTCTTTAGGCAAAGGATACAACCATGTCTACATATACTATTTGTGGAACAATGGTCACCATCTTTTAATTAGGCGATTAGATCTTAAGTCGCCTCCTATAGATATGTAGAGTTCTTTTAAGGTTGGTTGCTAGTATTAGCAAGGGATGCTTGAACCGGTTAAGGTCAAGTGCATATCCTGGGATACCGTAAAAGGTATAGTGGGTAATAAGCTTTGGAGGTTAGATGACGTTACTTCAAAGGTAGTGCTTTACAGGAATATGGGTTTCAATGAAAGTGGGGAATACAAAGAAAAACTTTTCATTGGTTTTTGGGTGTAGGTACGGGTTCAGTACAGGTGTTACAAGGAGTTGAGTTTAAGGTGGAACCGCGGGAGGATCATACATTTGAGGTGGAACCTCATGGGAATGTCGATCATGTAGCTGGTTCACAGGAAGTACAAACTCAAGATTTGATATACTATCATTTAGCACGTGATAGGGAGCAACACTCAACACATGAACTATTCAGCTATAGAGAAGACAGTAATGAGGCTGCTTTTGAGTTGTGAAGCGGAGAAGAGAAGATTTATGAACATGAGTCATTGACTTTCAAATATTACAGTTGCTTGTGATGTGATTCCTAGTGGAAGGCTCTGGATGAAAGATGTTATGGACGCTCGGTCAGATGTGTATGTTGCTTAGCAATGTTGCAAGAAGTGCAGTGATGACATTTAGCGATGTCTATTACGGTGTTATACACCAGGTATGTTCATACATCTATTTCTCTATATAGATGATATGGTTTTTCTTGCGGATGCAAGGCTGAGATCTGGGCTACCAAGGGTTTGCTGGATAAAGCAAAGGGAAATGTACTTGGTATGGAGATCGTCAGGGATCAGAGTGGTAATACTCTAAGGGTGTCACAGTCCAGGTTTTTACAACTGGAAGTGGTACAGACTATGTGGATGGGACACTCTATACTGTTGTTGAGAGGGTAGTCTTATCAAAGGTGGTTGTGATGTGAAAAAGAATGGTAAGTGGTCATGTATATATGCGGTTGGAAGCCAGGAGTATCAGATGGTCTGCACGAGACTTGACATAGCATCGGCAGATGTGGGTATGTTAGATAGTTGTGATTGTTGGGATTATAAAACAAACGTACAGGTTTTTGTGGATTTTGACTACGTCATGGGAAGATCGATCAATGTCATGCTTGGGGTAGATCAATCACAAGGTACGGGTTGATGATACAAGGATGTGCAGGAAGCTGAGAAGCTATGATGCTGCACATGATGGCTTTGTCGCCAACTGAAGCGGGGTATATGACACTTACGGAGGCTGCAAAGGAGGCTATTTGGCTAAAGGGACTCGCAATAGAGTCAGGATTCGAGCTAAAGATCAGTTTTAAAAAGGGCGGGGGGGTATTGTACAGGTGCCTTGTCAAAAGGATTATCATGGTCTAAAAGTTCCAGCATAGGTTGGAATTTGCTTGAGTTTCGGGATTGGCTAACTATGGTTATTAAGTGGAAATTATAATATTTAGCTACCATATATAGTATATAAAATATTAAGGTCTAGAGGGTATTGTATAAGTTTAGCCTAAGTTTAGACAACTGGGAATATATTTAGGTCCGGGTTATTTATATCTCTATATTTACAGAGGTGTCAAACGATGTTTTAGTCTAGGGCATTTATAGTCAAGTTTCTTTTTCCTTTGTAGTAGAGACAGATTCATCCCATTAGATGTTGTTTTCTTCCCCCTATCTCTATAATAAAGAGGTGAGGGGGAGGGGTCATTGTATCATTATTCTGTTTCTTGTTCTTAATTTAACGATAGTTGGAGAACTTATCATGTGTATGTGTAGTTTTTGTCATGATACAAACAGGTTGGTTTATCTTTAATCTTGTGTGTGTTGTCGAGGTCTTATCAAATCGAGTTATCCTGCTACTAGCTTCTTCGGTTTGTTGTAGGGTTTTTACAAAAAAGTAAAATTCTATTTCTCAATCATATTATAGATCAAGATTTATAAATATGTGCGGCTGGGATCGTAGCGGCTATGACCAAGCCTCAAGCCTTAGCGGCAAAGGCGTAGCTTTTGCGTTTTTAAGGCGTGGCTTAAGGCGAACAAAATATGTAAAATATTTATATATTTATATCATATTTCATATATATTGAGTTTACATAAAGCGTTGTACATATGAATAAAGTTAAGAAACTATCCTTACATGTAATATTCTTCATTTTGAAAAGAAATTTTTTTATCGGAGTTGAATCTAAAAGGCTACCTACGCCTCACGCCTTATCGCGCCTTATCTTACGCCACACCTAAAGTCGACGCCTTGGTCTATTTCGTAATGTGGAGGTCAAGCTCACGCACTTAGCGACGCCTTGCGCCACAACAGGCGCGCCTTTTAGATAGCTGATAATATGCGTATTTCATGAAAAACAAAATAGCCCTTAAATAATTTATGTATGCTTTATCTCACAAAAACAGATTAAGGTGTATACCATAATGTACTGCATGATGTTTTAATCAAAATAATAGATGCTCTAATCATGAACCCATTATTTACTAATCTATACTGCATTATAAAGCATTTAGCCTCAATTCTTGAAAACTGAAAAGTGAAAAACTTAATCTATTTTAGGAAAAACTTAATAGCAGTCAAAACTTAATGTAGGTCAAAACTTGAAAAGGACAGTGCCATACTAATTGCTTGACACAAAATCTTTATAAAAGAACAAAAGACACCATTCTCATTCACACTATTCATTATCTCTATAAAAACACTACAACACTACACTCCATTCTTCTCTTCTCTCTAAACTAAAAATCTGTTTTCTGCTGTCTAACCACCGCGGCTGTGTTACCCCACCGCCGGCTGTCGCCGCCCGCCCACCGTAGCTAAATTTTTTGAGGTATTGTTTTATTTTATAATAGATCTATATGGTTTGAGGGTTTTTTGTAATATATCTTGAAGGTTTATGTTTTCAATGTTTTTATAGATCTATTAATTTTATAAGTAGATCTATAGGTTTTGTAGGTGTTGCAAATCTCGCCGGAATATGTTGGTTTTATTCCGCAGGACTCGCCGGAAAAGTTTGTGTATTTATTTATGTTAATTTGCTTTTGTATTTTGGTGTGTAAATTCTTTTATAAGTTTATTTGTGAACTTGTAATATTGTTTTGATTTGTTTTTATGAATAGCCGGAATAAAGTACTGCCGTCGGTAGGACTGCCAAAAAAATCTTGTTGCCTTACTTTACTTGCCGGTTTTGGTTAGATCTATATTTATTTCAAGTATTTATTCATGTTTCGTTTTTATTTTATAAAAAATAACAAAAATAGTCAAAAATATATATTTTTTATTTTTTGGTAACTTTCCAATATTATATAAGCTAGGGATAAAATTTTCAAAATATTTGGAATTTCATAGGTATTTCTTTTAGATATAAAAGCTGTTTTTATGTAAAAAATGTGAAATAATTTATGTAAATTTTTTTGTTACAACCACCTTCATCGCTCCTTTCCCCGGAAAAATGAAGGCTTCCGTCTGATGCGCGTTTTTTGCCAGAAATTTTGTTTTATAAGGAACTATTGTATAATTTTGTTATAAAGTTTGTTAGTGTATATTTGTTTATAAGTTTATTGTGTAATTTTTTGTTTCAATTGGTTACAAAGTTTGTAGTTTATAAATTTGTTATAAAGATTATGTTGTAAATTTTTTATGAATTATATCTTGTAACTTTTGAAATTCTGGAATTTTTGAAAGATTTGAATTTCACTGCAAACAAATATCTCTACTAAATCTATCTATCATCTCTTTACATATACCCGGCAATACCAATGATAAGTGAGACAAGAAGGAAAAGTATTTTGGTGTAATGTATTATTATCACATTGATAGAAGTGAAAGTAAGGAAAGTAAGGAAAGTATTATGACCGTATTGAATATTCATATTCATATTGAAGGAATGTATTCATTCAACATAATTGACGAGAACTTTTTCCAATTTATTTATGGAATGTATTTGAATGCCTTAAAACAGACACGATGGAAAAGTTGTAACTTATAATACACACATACACACACGATGGAAAAGTCAAAACTTACAGTAATGTGTTTCCTATTTTTGGAATGACTTAATTCACTTGAATATTTCTTACACTATTTTCTGAAGTAATGGCTGTGAATTACATAATGGTAGAGATGTTAAAAATCTTTTAAATTTGAAGTTCAACTTTTACCCAATGCATTTATAAACACCCTAATATGTTTTCTAACGTTCTTGACTAATGTTAAGGTATTTTTGTTTTGAGTCGACTTATCGTATGTTACAGCTTGCAATTACATTTTGATATTTTCACGTTACACGAAAAACTTACAACAATTAGATATCGTTAAATTATTTGGACAGCTATGAATTTTTTTTTTTCCTTCTCCATCGCTTGTTGTTTACTTGTGTCGTGTACTGTTAGTTCACTAACAAAATATCCGCTTAATCTTCTAAAATGATGCTTGAATCCTTATAACAGATTTAACATTAATCATACATACAATTGTATTAATTTATTAAAAAAGATACTATAACATATTTTATTCAAGATATTGCATCACTATTGACCAAATTATTACTACAGATGTCGTGACATTTTTTAAGGTGACGCCTTTTAAATTAATTCATACAATCAGATGTTATTTCCTTGAAAAATCATTTGCCTGTAATTAATTCTTGATTGCTTTAATCTCACAAACAGATGCTCTAATCATACATAAATAGATTAGGCCCTATTTTTTCTAAAATGATGCTATAATAGTTAAACTGTTTACAAAAACTGCAAACAAATGTTTTGCTAAAAGGTCTTAATGAATATTTTTTCTACCGTGATTCTCTAATTTTACTTTTGATGCCCTAATAAGTTTTTGTGATAGATGCCCATAATTAATTTAGCCAAGTGTATTTTAGATTTGATGAAACACTCGCCAAGACAATTTTATCGACTTCAGGTTTGTTGCTTACTGTTAAGTTATACGCCTAATATTATCCCTTTTTGCGATTGGTAAGGTTACAATGTTAAGTTTTGCATGTTTCTGCATGTATATAGTGTTTTATACCTTTTGTATGTTTCTGGTTGTTTACAATGTTTCGTATGGTTTAATTGTGAAACTGATCAGCGGGTAATAAGGTGCTAGGAGTTTTTTTGTCGACGGGTCAATATACAAAGTTGATTTTTTTATCACTTTGTATGGTTCTAGTTTGACGACTGGAGATTACTTGGAAATGTTTCAGAAAAGGGTTAATAAGAGTAGAGTGTATTGGGTTCCTGGTTGTTGTTGATGATGATATTTTAGGTGCAACTGTTAGTAATGAAATTAAATTTAATCGTAAGCTTGGTATGATCGACGATTCTATGTATGGTTTCATGATGTATCTAGATGGTCCTGATTTGTAAAAGATGCGAGCATCACACAATTACTTGTGCCACGATTGAAAAAATTACATATCAAGGTAAATCTTAATTAATAGTTAATAATTCTTTGTAATCCGTGATTAATAGTAGAGCTTTTTTTCTTTATGTTCTGATATGTAATTTCATTCATTTGACTAAATTGCATCATACAGATGCACTAAAGTTCATCAAACAGATGCAGTAAAGTTGTGTCATATTTTATCATGTTTTCCTTTTATGTGTAATTGCCGTATTTACGGATGTTTTCTACACATGCATATAGTTTACTGATATTGTATGTAGGATCCCGATTAACACTTCACTTCACATATAACACTTACCGAATCAAACTAGAAAGGATGAAAGAGAGTATGAGTTGTTTAGAGAGAGAAGAGGAGAGAGAATTGAGAGAGAATGAGAGAAGATATTTTGAAAAAATGAAACAAACTTAACAATAGCTTTTTCTATGGTAGAAAAGCAATATATACCCCGTCCCGTTAAATGACGCGCGGGATATTTAACTAGACCGGGGCTCGGGTTTTGCTTGGATTAAACCGAAAAAATATTCTATATTAGATTCACTATCGAGCCCGATTCCCGATATTATAACTATTACAACATTAACTAATTAAAGTCGTAGGCTCCATCGTAGAGTAACCGAACTTCCTTGTTCGACTAATAATTGAGGTCTTACAATCTCCCCCGAATGTGTGGTCTTGAACACGGGAACGAGCTTCCTTAATTGAACTCATTGAAAATTGAGGCTAACGATCTCCCCGATGTGAGTTCATTGATGACATCCTTTTTGAGATCAGTGAGATTGCTGTTGTCGTTAAGCTCGAGTGTTCTTGGTTCTTTGTCTTCGTTATTTGTTGTTGGCTTGTTCCTTTCATGCTTGCGATCTTTGGCCTTGAGCTTTGTCATTGTCTTTATCGTCTTTGCCATCTTGCGATCTTGTGTCTTTGACCAACATGCTCATACTTTTGCATTATCTTGAAAGCTTCAAATCAGAGTTAGCGGAAGTCTTTGTCTTTCAATCTTGAGCTTTCTAGATAGTATGTCTTCGTAGATTGAGCATTTGAATGGGATTGAGGTTGCCGTTACCACCGTTTGACCTGCAGATTTACGTTAGTGATAAACGAGGAAAATGATTTGAAAAATCAATCGACTACCTTCTATGTGTCACTCGTTAACAGGAGTTTTTGTAGCACATCGAGGTGTCCTGTTTTTATTAAAATTCATTCAACCGTCATATTCATTTTACTGGACCAAATCGATATCCAGTTGTCACAAGTTTGATTCATTTAGAATCTCACAAGTCACCATACCGCGTGCTGTTTTTGAATTGATGACACTGGAAGGATTTCATTCGTCATTGTGAATACTAAAGAGTATACTCTGAAGGTTCTGGCAAATATACAATGATATTGCGTTGGACTTTGATAACAGCTTGTGACCTGATGATGTACAACAAGTGTTTGAAATGGAATGTGTCCTAACGAGATTTTGATTGATCTCTTTGCTCTAGACTCGATTAGTGCATTTTGGTTTTAGTACTCGGAGGCTGGAGCAGTTTGCCACCTATTCAATATCAACTAATCTCGAGTGAGATTTGTCAATAGATATCGTATGGGTATCTCTTGTGACAAATGAGACAGTTTCTGTTGAGAGAACCCGAATGGTTGGGAGGTTGTGCATTGCATTCACTGTGTCCAATGATGTGTTTTCAATGTCAGCAATCAACTTGTGATTCTGACAGCATATGTATTGACCCGGTTTCTGCCTTAAGTTGTGTGGAGGGATTCTTTCTTTAGACCCTTTATCCATACATTTCTTTTTCATTCTTCAACGCCTTCAATGCATACCAAGACGTCATTACTAACACCTTGTTGTGTTTGTTCCAGTGTTAACTCAATCTTTGTCGGCATTCATTCCCATTATACATTCATCTCCCATCATACCTAAGGACTGCTTATTTCTAACTTGGAATTTTCCTTGGGTAGATCCTCCGGTTCTGGTTGGATCATAGGTTGATTCCTAACTAACACCTTAGTCTTCAGAATCGTCGTGAAATTAAGATGTTGTTGGGTATAAGATCGAACCATAAAACCTTTTCTTCAGCACATTGAGTCGATTAGATTATATTTTAATTACATTTTCTCCCCTTATTTTAAATAATAAACACTTAGTTTTTGAAATACCATTGTGATTTAAAAATATGTCTTGAAAATCTGTTGGGAGAAAATATGGGTTAGCATGGAATGGTTTGGAATATTTTGATAATGTTTTGATACATACTAATGGTCGTGATGATGTATTCAAAGGACATTAAACTTTGTTTTTCGAAAAATCCCCTCAATAATAGGACAAATGAGAATATTGTTGTCTTTTAAAAAACTCATTGGAGGGATGGAGTGTTGAACACAAATTTGAAAAAGATTATGAATTTGTCCTCGAGAAATTCTTGAAAAAAATTGTGTTCAACTTTTGAAAAAACCAGATGTTAGAGGATTTCTCTTCTAACAGTAAGGGTAAGCGCACTGAAACGTACACTATCCTTTTTCTTGAGCTAAAGAAATTGAATGTCTTTTAAGAACAGCTCAAGACCGAGAAACGTTAATTTTCTCGTTGTGAGGATAAGTTATAAACCTTCCTTTATTTGATTCCGGGTTATGTTACTGGACATTTGCACATAAGCATCTAGAAAATTAGAAACTGACATGTTTTGAAAACTATTTGCAACTCTCGCCTCGAACTTCATTTACACACCGTGTCAATGTTAATCGACATTTCTAAAGCACGTAAATGTTATCGATTCCAAGAGGACATGTGAGAAGATACTTTTTGGAAAATTTTCTTATTTTCTGATTTTGTAATTTGCTTTTCTCATAAAATAGGTACATGGTGATGTTGATGATGATTATCAAGCAGACTCATTTGTCAGAAACCTCCAGTTCAGCTGGAGTCAAAATTCATACCATTCCTTCTGACAAGATACTTAACCGATCCTCAGAAAGGGCTTTCGTAGACATGTCAGCTAATTGGTATCAGTCTGTCAATATAATTCAATTATACCATTTTCAAACCTCACTGTTCTTTATGAATGATATCAGTTATGGATGTGTTTGTCCAGTGAGTGTTGTACGGGGTTGCATGAGATTGCTATGGCTGACTGAGAGTCGCAATACAACGGTATTTTGTTGGTTGTTAAAGCAATAATCTTGAAGCTGTGTCTATCCACATTCTTGAGCACAACTTGCATGATAAAGTCACGTACTCTGCCTCTGCTAAAGACATTGCAGTGCATTCTGTTCTTTGACATCCAGCTTACAAGTTTTTCACAAGGTACTGTATCCCTCCAGAGTGCTTTCCGAGATATCAAAGGCATACGGCATGATCAGCTGTCTGAAAATGCTGTTAGTTCAACTGCCATAATCCTTTGGATTACGTGTCCATGTTAATGGTTTACATTTTATGGTATTTAAAGATTCTTTTAACCTCCTTGAGGTGCTTTTGAGTTGGTCGTGCTTGATAACGTGCACAATAGCATACTGCTTGCACTAAGTCTGGTCTACTAGATGTCAAGTACATGAGTGACCCGATTTTACTACGATAATCAGATTGGTCTACGGGTTCTCCACTCAAATCTACATCTAGTTTGGGTTTAGTAGCCAATGGTGTACCAATGGAGTGACAATTGTCCATATTATGCTTTTTTTCAAAGAATTCTAAAGCGTCTTGGCCTTGATTGAGAAATATACCCTTTGAGGACTGGTGGATCTGAAGTCCTAAAAGAATTTCTCTCCCCCATATAAGGACTATTCAAATCTACTGTGCATTAACTTTTCAAATCTTTTGAATATTTAGGGTTTGTAGACCCAAAAATTATGTCATCAACGTAAATCTGCACAAGTAGAATATCCTCCCCGTATTTTATCTTGAATAAAGTTGGGTCAATTGTACCTTTAGTAAAGCCTTTGGACATCAGAAAGTTTGATAGTTCATCGTACCAGCTCTTGGAGCTATGATTTATCCATAGAGCTTTCCTCAGAAGGTAGACTTTTTCTGGATGATCTGGATGAACGAACCCTTCTGGTGAGCAACATAAACCTCCTCCTGCAGTGGGACATTAAGAATGCCAGTTTTCCGTCATTGATAGATTGGAAAAGAGCTTGTGATGCTGCCAGTGGGCAAGAAAAGTCCGGAACTGCTTCCAAGCGAGCAATGGTAGCTAATGATTCTTCAAATCAACCCTAAATATTCAAAAAGATTTGAAAAGTTAATGCACAGTAGATTTGAAATGTCCTTAATGGGGGAGATGAAATTCTTTTTAGGACTTCAGATCCACCAGTCCCCAAAGGGTATTTTTATCAATCAGGCCAAGTACGCTTTAGAAATTCTGAAAAAGCATAATACTGGAACCATTTGTACTCCATTTGGTACCACCATTGGCTACCAAACCCAAACTAGATGTAGATTTGAGTGGAGAACCCGTAGACCAATCTGATTATCGTAGTAAAATCGGGTCACTCATGTACTTGACATCTAGTAGACCAGACTTAGTGCAAGCAGTATGCTATTGTGCACGTTATCAAGCACGACCAACTCAAAAGCACCTCAAGGAGGTTAAAAGAATCTTTAAATACCTAAAGGGTACCATTAACATAGGACTCTGGTATCCAAAGGATTATGCTTTCAACTAAACAGCATTTCAGACGCTGATCATGCCGGATGCCTTGATACTCGGAAAAGCACTTCTGGAGGGATACAGTTCCTTGGTGATAAAAACTTGTAAGCTGGATTTTCAAAGAAACAGAAATGAACTTGCAATGTCTTTGCAGAGGCAGAGTACGTGGCTTATCTGCAAGTTGTGCTCAAGTAATGTGGATGAGGACACAGCTTCAAGATTATGGCTTCAACTACAACAAAATACCGTTGTATTGCGACTCTCAGTCAGCCATAGCAATCTCATGCAACCCCGTACAACACTCACGGACAAAGCACATCCATACTCGGTATCATTTCATAAAGGAACAGGTTGAAAATGGTATAATTGAATTATATTTTGTCAGAACTGAATACCAATTAGCTGACATGTTTACGAAAGCCCTTCCTGAGGATCGGTTTAAGTATCTTGTCAGAAGGATTGGTATGAGATGTTTGACTCCAGCTGAACTGGAGGTTCTGACAAATGAGTCTGCTTGATATCATCATCAAACATCAACATGTAAATATTTTTTATGGAAAAGCAAATACAAAATCAGAAAATCAGAAAATTTCCAAAAAGATTCTTCTCGACATGTCTCTTGGAATCGATAACATTTACGTGCTTAGAAATGTCGATTAACATTGACACGGGTGTGTAAATGAAGTTCGAGCGAGAGTTGCAAATAGTTTCAAAACATGTCATTTCTAATTTTCTAGATGGCTTATGTGCAAATGTCAGTACATAACCCGGACTTCAAATAAAGGAAGGTTTATAACTTATCCTCACAACGAGAAAATTAACGTTTCTCGGTCTTGAGTGTCTTAAAAGAATCAATTTCTTTAGCTCAAGAAATAGGATAGTGGTACGTTTCAGTGCGCTTACCTTAAGGTTAGAAGAGAAATCTCTAAATCTGGTTTTCAAAAAGTTGAACACAATTTTCAAGAATTTCTCGATGGACAATTCATAATCTTTCAAAATTGTGTGTTCAACAGTCCATCCCTCACAATGTTTTTAAAAGGACAACAATTTTCAATTGGTTCTATTATCTGGGGGGAGTTTTTCGAAAAACAAAGTTTTAATTGTTCTTGAATACATCATCAACGACCATTATTAGTATTCAAAAACATTATCAAAATTATTCCAAAACATTCATGCTAACCATATTTTCTCCACAGATTTTTAAGACATATTTTAATCACAAGGTATTTCAAAAAAAAACTATGGGGTTTATTATTTAAAATAAGGGGAGAAAATGTAATTAATAATATATATCTATTCGACTCCCAATGTGCTGAAGATAAGGTTTTTATTGGTTCGATCTTATATCCCAAAAAACATCTGAATTATCCGACGATTCTGAAGACATAAGGTGGTTATTGGTTAGGATAATCAATCCTATGATCCAAACCAGAACGGAGGATCTAACCCAAGGATAATCCAAAGTTAGAAATAGCAGTCCTTAGGTATGATTGGAGATGAATGTATATGGGAATAATGCCGACAAAGATTGAGTTAACACTGGAACAAACACAACAAGGTGTTAGTAATGACGTCTTGGTATGCATTGAAGGCGTTGAAGAATGAAAAAGAAATGTATGGATAAAGGGTCTAAAGAAAGAATCCCTCCACACAACTTAAGGCAGAAACCGGGTCAATACATATGCTGTCAGAATCACAAGTTGATTGCTGACATTGAAAACGACATCATGGACCCAGTGATGCAATGCACAACCCTTCCCAACCATTCGGGTTTCTCTCAACAGAAACTTGTCTCATTTGTCACGGAGATACACACGTTATCTATTGACATCTCACTCCGAGATTGTTGATATTGAATAGGTGGCAAACTGCTCCAGCCTCCGAGTACTAAAACCAAAATGCACTAATCGAGTCTAGAGCAAAGAGATCAATCAAAATCTCGTTAGGACACATTCCATTTCAAACACTTGTTGAACATCATCAGGTTCACAAGCTGTTATCAAGAGTCCTACGCAATATCATTGTGATATTTGCCAGAACATTCAGAGTGATACTCTTTAGTATTCACAATGACGAATGGAAATCCTTCCAGTGTCATCATCAAACAGCACTGCGGTAGGTGACTTGTGAGATTCTATATGAATCAAACTTGTGACAACTGGATATCGATTTGGTCCAGTAAATGAATTGACGGTTGATGAATTATAATAAAAGGACTCGGGAATATCTCTTCCGGAATCTTTTTATTATTGATTCTTACTTGTGTATTTTAAGTGTATACTATCAACGAATCATATCACTAACGTAAACCTGCAGGTCAAACGGTGGTAACGACAACCTCAATCCCATTCAAATGCTCAATCTACGAAGACAATCTATCTAGAAAGCTTAAGATTTAAAAGACAAAGACTTCCGCTAACTCTGATTTAAAGCTTTCAAGATAATGCAAAAGTATGAGCATGTTGGTCAAAAACAAAAGATCGCAAGATGGCAAAGACGATAAAGACAATGACAAAGGCTCAAAGTCAAGATCGCAAAGCATGAAGGAACAAGCCTACAACAAATAACGAAGACAAAGACCAAGAACACTCGAGCTTAAACGACAAAAGCAATCTCACTGATCTCATGAAGGAGTGTCATCAATGAACTCACTTCGGGGGAGATTGTTAGCCTCAATTTATTGAGTCGAACAAGGAAGCTCGGTCACTCTACGATGGAGCTTCGGTCTTTAATTAGTTAATGTTGTAACAGGAAAATATCGGGAATCGGGCTCGATAGATAATCTAATATTGTATATGTTTCGGGTTTAATCCCAAACAAAACCCGAGCCCGGGTCCTAGTTAAATATCCCGCGCGTCACTTTTAAGTGTCGGGGTATATAAGGAACTTTTCCACTTGGAAAAGTTAGTTGTTCAGTTGTTCAAAATATCTAAAATATCTTTTCTCTTTTCTCTCTCAATTCTCTCTCTAGTTTCTCTCTCTAGAACAACTCTCTCTTTCTCATTTCTAGTCCGATTTCGTGATCGATTATATGAAGTGAAGTGTTACGGGATCCTAACAATTGGTCAATTTATTGAGTCGAACAAGGAAGTTCGGTTACTCTACGATGGAGCTTCGGTCTTTAATTAGTTAATGTTGTAATAGAATAATATCGGGAATCAGGCTCGATAGATAATCTAATATTGTATATGTTTTGGGTTTAATCCCAAGCAAAACCCGAGCCCGGGTCCTAGTTAAATATCCCGCGCGTCACTTTTAAGTGTCGGGGTATATAAGGAACTTTTCCACTTGGAAAAGTTAGTTGTTCATTTTTCTAAATAATTCCATTTTCTGTATTCTCTCATCTCTCTCTCTCTCTCTTTTCTTTCTCTCTCTAGAACAACTCATCGCTCTTTCTCATTTCTAGTTCGATTTCGTGATCGGTTGTATGAAGTGAAGTGTTAACGGGTTCCTACAGTTAAAGAAACTCATTGAGAAATGCAACGGAAAGTCTGTGGAAACTCAGTTTGATAAACCATCTGTTGTTCGACAACCAAATGCTCAACGGATTCCAAAACCATCAGTTTTAGGAAAACCGACTCCTTTTTCAAATTCTCCTGAAATGAGAAGTTTTCAAACGAAACAGTCGGTTAATAAAACTAATGTGTCGGATGGTTTGTTTAAACAAGTCACTCAACAGAATTTGCCTCAGAATAGAAAACAAGCGGAAATACACTCGAATGTGCTTAAACCAAGAATGTATAGAATTGCCACTACCACTAAGGAAGTAGAAGACCATCATAGGATTTCTAGTATTTCTAAGAAAACAAAGTATGTAACTGCGTGTAATGACAGTTCAAATTCCAGAACTTCGCATGTGAATGCTGTTTGTGCTGAATGTGGAAAATGTGTGTTTAATTCCAATCATGATGCTTGTGTTTCTAGATACTTGAATGACGTGAATGCTAGAACTAAGAAGCCTAAGGTAGTGCCTATTAGTGCTAGTAAACCCAAGATAAAAGCGAACAAATCTGTTGCAACACAACATAAGAAAACAGTTGCATCAGATACCACTATTTAGAAATCCAAGAGTTACCATAAGGAGTTGTATGAGAATACAAATCCGGAATGGAAATGGTGGATAGCTAAGAGATGTCCATCAGGATATAAATGGACACAAAAGCCTCTTAGGACCAAAAAGATATGGATGCCTAAAATCAGGAAAGATGATGTATCAACAAGTATTAGTCCCACTATAGACATTGTCTCTAGGATAACTAATGTCTTGAAGATATCAAATTCCTTAGGATCCAATTTGTCTAATGTTCCATCGTCCTCTAATTCACTTGCAGATTGTACAACTCATCCTATTCATTGTTGACTCTGGATGCACAAAGCACATGACGGGCAATCTTAAGCTGTTGTGTAATTTTGTGGAGAAATTTCTAGGTACTGTTCGTTTTGGAAATGATCAATTTGCTCCAATTCTTGGTTATGGAGATCTGAATCAAGGGAATGTCACGATCAAACGGGTTTATTACGTCGAAGGCCTCAATCATAATCTTTTCTCGGTTGGTCAATTCTGTGATGCTGATTTGGAGGTTGCTTTCAGGAAATCTACTTGTTTTGTGAGAGATCTTCAGGGAAACGATTTACTAACTGGTAATCGTGGATCTGATCTCTACACAATTTCTCTTCAAGAAACAACTTCATCAACTCTAATCTGTTTCATGGCGAAAGCTTCACCAACTCAAGCATGGTTATGGCATCGAAGACTTTCTCATCTTAACTTCGATTACATCACCTTACTCTCAAAGAAAGATGTTGTGACAGGCTTACCTAAGTTGAAATATGTCAAGGATCAACTTTGTTCGTCTTGTGAAATGAGTAAAGCAAAAAGAAGTTCATTCAAGACAAAAGCAGTTCCTAGTTCCAAAGGAAGGCTAAATTTGCTTCACATGGACTTGTGTGGTCCAATGCGAGTTGCAAGCATAAATGGGAAGAAGTATATTCTGGTGATTGTTGATGACTATTCAAGATACACTTGGACTCTTTTTCTACGATCCAAGGATGAAACACCAGAAGTTCTCAAAGACTTTCTCACGATGATTCAACGCAATCTTCAAGCTCAAGTTATTACTGTTCGTACTGACAGAGGCACGAAATTCTTGAACAAGACACTCCATGCTTATTTCAAAGAAGAAGGCATTGAACATCAAACTTCCACTCCTCGAACACCTGAACAGAATGGCGTTGTCGAAAGACGGAACCGTACTCTTGTTGAGGCTGCTCGAATGATGCTTTCAGCTTCTAAGCTTCCATTATCATTTTGGGCTGAAGCAGTTGCAACCGCATGCTATACTCAGAACAGATCAATCATCATATCCACTCATGGAAAGACGGCATATCACATCATAAATGACAGGAAACCTTCAATAAAACATCTTCACATCTTTGGTTGCACTTGCTACATAACTAGAGATGGGGAAAATCTGGATAAGATGAAAGAAAAAGGGGATCCATGTGTCATGGTGGGATATTCTACTCAGTCAAAGGGATATCGTGTTTACAACAAGAGAACACGCTTAATAGTTGAGTCCATTCATATCAAGTTTGATGAAATCAAAGAAATGATGTCTGATCACAACAGTTCAGACCTCGCACCACAACGACAAGAGATGTCTGTTGAAAATGTCTCTTCAGGCCTCGTTCCTCAAGGACAAAAGGCGTCAGACTATGACAACTCTGACCCCGTGCCCCCAAGACAAAAAATAATGTCCTACAGCAGAAAAAGACAATTCGTCACAACAAGGGTTAATTTTCTCTTCAGTCTTTACTAGAGAATATTACATCCACACACGATCAAGCGGAGAAAACAACAATGATCAAGCACCGAATGCATCGTTTCAAGAAGCTGAATTTATCAATCCTTTTTGTACACGGTACAAGAAATTGGTGAGCCTTCCTCACGCAACATTGATAATAACCGATGGTCAATTATTTCAACCACAAGTCCATGATTTCCGATGGACCAGAGATCAATCCATTAAACAAGTTCGTGAAATCCAACCATGTCAGTTCAAACAAGACACAGCTTGCCATAGACCCTGAAATGAAGTATGTTTCTCACTCACGGTTAGTATTGTTGAACCGAAGAAATTAAGAGGAAATGGCCTCGATTCTGCATTGATTCTGAAGCAATGCAGGATGAACTTCATCATTCGATAGACTAAAAGTCTGGGAACTAAGTCGACAAACCTTTGCAAATAATGGATAAAAAGCTCAAGTGGTTATGGACAGAACAAAAAGGATGAAGATCAGACTGTAATTCCGCACAAAGCAACACTTGTGCTAAAGGTTTAT
Source organism: Tanacetum coccineum (assembly GCA_026074375.1). Classification (NCBI taxonomy): domain Eukaryota; kingdom Viridiplantae; phylum Streptophyta; class Magnoliopsida; order Asterales; family Asteraceae; genus Tanacetum; species Tanacetum coccineum. The sequence continues at coordinate 58,222 of BQNB010013735.1, forward strand.
ACTCATAAGAAAGGTGTTGACTTTGACGAATCATTGCACCAAGTTGCTCGCTGGAAGCAGTTCGGGAATTTCGTTGGCCACGCAGCACACCAAGTCATTTCTAATCTATCAATGGACGGAAAAACATCATTTCTTAATGGCCACTGAAAGGAGAGGTTTCGTTGGCTCCGCCGGAAGGTGGTTCGTTGATCCATGATCAACAGAAAAGTCTACCTTCTAGGAAAGCTTTGGTATTGGATTAAAGCAAGGCTCCAAGAGCCTGTACGATGAACTATCTAACTTCCTGATTTTCCAAAGCTTACAAAAGGTACAATATGGACCCAACCTATTCAAGATAAAATACGGGAGGATAATTTTTCTACTTGTGCAAATTTACGTTGACGACATAAATTTTGATCGACAAATCCTAAATATTCAAAACGATTTGAAAATTATGCACGTAGATTTGAAATGTCCTTAATGGGGGAGATGAAATTCCTTTTTAGGACTTCAGATCCACCAGTCCCCAAATAGGTATTTTTATCAATCGAGCCAAGGTACGCTTTAGAAATTTCTAAAAAGCATAATATGAGGACAACTGTCACGCCATTGGTACCTACCACAGAGCTACTAAACCCAAACTAGATGTATGCTTTGAGTGAAGAAGCCCGTAACCAACTGATTATCATAGTAAAATCGGTCACTCATGTACTTGACATCATAGTAGACCACAGACTTAGTGCAAGCAGTAGTGCTATTGTGCACGTTATCAAGCACGACCAACTCAAAAGCACCTCAAGGAGGTTAAAAGAATCTTTAAATACCTAAAGGGTACCATTAACATGAAACTCTGGTATCCAAATGATTCTGGCTTTGAACTAACAGCATTTTTAGACGCTGATCATGCCGGATGCCTTGATACTTGAAAAAGCACTTCTGGAGGGATACAGTTCCTTGGTGATAAACTTGTAAGCTGGATGTCAAAGAAACAAAACTGCACTGCAATGTCTTCAGCAGAGGCAGAGTACGTGGCGTTATCTGCAAGTTGTGCTCAAGTAATGTGGATGAGGACACATCTTCAAGATTATGGCTTCAACTACAACAAAATACCGTTTGTATTGCAACTCACAGTCAACATAGCAAATCATGCAACCCCGAACATCACTCACGGACAAAGTCACATCCTACTCGGTAACATTTCATAAAGGAACAGTGTTAAAAAAGGTATAATTGAATAATATTATGTCAAGAAACGAATACCAATTAGCTGACATTTTTACCAAACCCTTCCTGGGAATCGGTTTAAGTATCTTGTTAAAAGGATTGGAATTAGATGTTTGACTCCACGGAACTGGAGGTTCTGACAAATGATCTGCATTGATAACATCATCAAACATCACCATGTACATATTTTTTGAAAAAGCAAAATACAAAATATAAAACTTTTAAAAAGAAAAATACAAAATCAGAAAAAATAAAAACTTCAAAAAAGATCTTCTTCGACATGTCTCTTGGAATCGATAACATTTACGTGCTTAGAAATGTCGATTAACATTGACACGGGTGTGTAAATGAAGTTCGAGCGAGAGTTGCAAATACTTTCAAAACATGTCATTTCTAATTGTCTAAATCGCTTATGTGCAAATGTCAGTACATAACCCGGACTTAAAATAAAGGAAGGTTTATATCTTATCCTCACAACGAGAAAATTAACGTTTCTCGGTCTTGAGCTATTCTTACAAGACATTCAAAATCTTTAGCTCAAGAAAAAGGAAAGTGTACGTTTCAGTGCGCTTACCCTTACCGTTATAAGAGAAGTCCTCTAACATCTGGTTTTTCAAAAAGTTGAACACAATTTTTCAAGAATTTCTCGATGATAATTCATAATCTTTCAAAACTGTGTGTTCAACACTCCATCCCTCACAATGTTTTCAAAAGACAACAATTTCTCAATTGGTTCTATTATTGAGGGGGAGTTTTTCGAAAAACAAAGTTTTAATGTTCTTGGATACATCATCAACGACCATTCTTATGTATTCAAAACATTATCAAAATGTTTCAAACATTCATGCTGACCATAATTTTCCCCACAGAATTTTCAAGACAAATTTTAATCACAAGGTATTTCAAAAACTAAGTGTTTATTATTTAAAATAAGGGGAGGAAATTAATAAAATATGATCAAATACTCATATGTGCTGAACATAAGAAAAGGTTTTATGGTTCGATCTTATACCCAACAACATCTTAATTTCATGACGATTCTGAAGTCATAAGGTGGTTAGGTTAGGAATCAATCCTATGATCCAACCAGAACCGGAGGATCTACCCAAGGATAATCCAAAGTTAGAAATAGCAGTCCTTAGGTATGATTGGAGATGAATGTATATGGGAATAATGCCGACTAAGATTGAGTTAACACTGGAACAATCACAACAAGGTGTTAGTAATGACGTCTTGGTAAGCATTGAAGGCGTTGAAGAATTAAAAAGAAATGTATGGATAAAGGGTCTAAACAAAGAAGCCCTCCACACAACTTAAGGCAGAAACCGGGTCAATACATATGCTGTCAGAATCACAAGTTGATTGCTGACATTGAAAACGACATCATGGACCCAGTGATGCAATGCACAACCCTTCCCAGCCATTCGGGTTTCTCTTAACAGAAACTTGTCTCATTTGTCACGGAGATACACACGTTATCTATTGACATCTCATTCCGAGATCGTTGATATTGAATAGGTGGCAATATGCTCCAGCCTCCGAGTACTAAAACCAAAATGCACTAATCGAGTCTAGAGCCAAGAGATCAATCAAAATCTCGTTAGGACACATTCCATTTCAAACACTTGTTGAACATCATCAAGTTCACAAGCTGTTATCAAGAGTCCTACGCAATATCATTGTGATATTTGCCAGAACATTCAGAGTGATACTCTTTAGTATTCACAATGACGAATGGAAATCCTTCCAGTGTCATCATCAAACAGCACTGCGGTAGGTGACTTGCGAGATTCTATATGAATCAAACTTGTGACAACTGGATATCGATTTGGTCCAGTAAATGAATTGACAGTTGATGAATTTTGATAAAAACATGACACTCTCGATGTGTTACAAAAACTCTTTAACGAGTGACACGTCGATTGATTTTCAAATCAATTTTCTCGTTTATCACTAACGTAAACCTGCAGGTCAAACGGTGGTGACGGCAACCTCAATCCCATTCAAATGCTCAATCTACAAAGATAAACTATCTAGAAAGCTTAAGATTTAAAGACAAAGACTTCCGCTAACTCTGATTTGAAGCTTTCAAGATAATGCAAAAGTATGAGCATGTTGGTCAAAGACACAAGATCGCAAGATGGCAAAGACGATAAAGACAATGACAAAGGCTCAAAGTCAAGATCGCAAAGCATGAAGGAACAAGCCTACAACAAATAACGAAGACAAAGACCAAGAACACTCGAGCTTAAACGACAAAAGCAATCTCACTGATCTCATGAAGGAGTGTCATCAATGAACTCACTTCGGGGGAGATTGTTAGCCTCAATTTTATTGAGTCAATTAAGGAAGCTCGTTCCCGTGTTCAAGACCTCACTTCGGGGGAGATTGTTAGCCTCAATTTATTGAGTCGAACAAGGAAGCTCGGTCACTCTACGATGGAGCTTCGGTCTTTAATTAGTTAATGTTGTAATAAGATAATATCGGGAATCGGGCTTGATAGATAATCTAATATTGTATATGTTTTGGGTTTAATCCCAAACAAAACCCGAGCCCGGGTCCTAGTTAAATATCCCGCGCGTCACATTAAATGTGTAGGGGTATATATATATTTAGATATTTTCAGAAAATATCTCATATATATATAGATATTTTCTTTTAGAAAATATCTAGTTTTCATTTTTCTAAATCTAAAATCTTTTTTTCTCTCATCTCTCACTCCTCTCTCTCTCTCTAAACAACCTTTCTCTTTTCTAGTTTCTAGTTCCGATTTGTGTTATGATTATATGAAGTGAAGTGTTAATCGGGAACCTACAATTGGTATCAGTCGCCTCGGGTGGGTTTAGTGATTTATTTGTGGTAATTTTTTTTAAGCTTATCATTCTACAAATTTGTTTGTTTTCATTTCGGGATATTTTTTTACCGAAACTTGTCTCATTTGTCACGGAGATACACACGTTATCTATTGACATCTCACTCTGAGATTGTTGATATTGAATAGGTGGCAATATGCTCCAGCCTCCGAGTACTAAAACCAAAATGCACTAATCGAGTCTAGAGCCAAGAGATCAATCAAAATCTCGTAGGACCATCCATTCATTTTCAAAACTTGTTGACATCATCAGGTTCACAGTGTTATCAAGGAGTCCTACGCAATATCTTTGTGATATTTTCCAGAACATTCTGAGTGATACTCTTTAATAATTAACAATGACGAATGGAAATCTTCCAGGTCATCATCAAAAGCACTGCGGTAGGGTGACTTGCGAGATTACTATATGAATCAAAACTTGTGATCAAGGATTATCGATTTGAGTCCAGTAATGAATTGACGGTGATGAATTTTGATAAAAATACATGACACTCTTCGATGTGTACAAACAAATCTTTTAACGAGTGAACGTCGATTTGATTTTCAAAGCATTTTTCTCGTTTATCCCTTACTTAATGACAGCGTCAAATCCGGTGTGCGAACAACCTCAATTCCCATTCAAATGCTCTATCTTCAAAGAAATACAATTAGAAAGCTCAAACAATTTAAAGACAAAGATTCGCTAACTTTTTTTCTTTTCTTTTTATGATTTGAAGCTTTCATGATATGCAAAAGTATGAGCTTGTGGGTCAAAAAAAAAGATCGCAAGATGCAAGACGATAAAGGACCAATGACAAACGGTCAAAGTTAAGTGATCGCAGGCATGAAAGGAAAACAAGTTTACTACAAATACGGAAGACCAAAGACCTAGGACTCGAGCTTAATCGACAAAAGCAATCTCACTGATCTCATGAAGGAGTGTCATCAATGAACTCACTTCGGGGGAGATTGTTAGCCTCAATTTTATTGAGTCAAAAAAAAGGAAGCTCGTTCCCGTGTTCAAGACCTCACTTCGGGGGAGATTGTTAGCCTCATTTATTGAGTCGAACAAGGGAAGCTAGGTCACTCTTCGATGGAGCTTCGGTCTTTTAATTAGTTAATTGTTGTAACAGGAAATATCAGAATCGGGCTCGATAGTTAATCTAATATTGTATATGTTTCGGGTTTAATCCCAAGCAAAACCCGAGCCCGGGTCCTAGTTAAATATCCTCGCGTCCTCCATTAAATGTGTAGGGTATATATATTTATTTAGATTTTTACTAAACTATCTAAATATATATATAGAAATTTTATTTTACAAAATATTATATCTTTTCATATATCTAAATTTCTTTTCTTTCTCATCACTTCTCGATTCTTTCTCTCTCTAATTTTCGTCACTCTTTCCTCTTTTTCTTTGATTCGTGTATCGGTTATTGAAGTGGAAAGTTTAACGGGGGGGATTCCTACAAATGGTAAATTATTTTAGAGCCTCGGGTGGATTTCGTGATTTTTTTTGGTGTGATAAGCTTATACAGATTCGGCAAATCGTTGGGTTATTTGTGGCACTCGGTAAGCATTTATATTTCGTGGCTCATTTTGGGTGTTGCAAAACGTTGGCAACGAACGAGTGAAAAAAAAAAGAGCGGAAATTTTCGTGAAGAACGATCGAACGAGCGGACTCAAAACGTATCGATCGAACGAGTGGAAAATAGTTTGGATCGAACGAGTGACAAATCGCATCGATCGATCGAGAGGATCGAACAAGCGATTCGAACGAGCGGGAAAATCCTCATCGTTCGAACGAAGCGGTCTGAATCTAGATGATACGAACGAGCGGAATACTCACTCGATCGAAAGAGAGGTCTGACAAATTGACGAATCGAAGAGCGAAAAACTCATCGATCGAACGAGTTCCACGAACTTGTTCTATATGGATGATTCTCTGGTCCATCGGTAATCATGGACTTGTGGTTGAAATGAATGCACATCGTATATCAATGTTGGTGAGGAGACTACCAATTTCTTGTATCCGGTGTACACAAAATGGATTGATAAATAATCTATTGAAACGATGCCTTCGGTGCTTGATCATTGTTGTTTTCCTCAGCTGGATCGTGTGTTGGATTGTAATATTCTTCTAGTAGAGGATAAGTGAAATTCTACCCTTGATCGTGACGAATTTGTCTCTGTGAAGGAACAACTTTGTTCTTGGGGGCACGGGGTCAGAGTTGTCATAATCTAACGCGTTTTGTCCTTGAGGAACGAGGCCTGAGAGACCATTTTCAACAGACATCTACTTGTCGTTGAGGTGCGAGGTCTGAATGTGTGATCAGACATCATGTTATTCTTTGAGGAACGGGGTGAAGTGTTATTCTCTCAGCAGACACCATGTATCGTGACGACGCAGCACACACGTCTTTTCCAATCTATCAGATGGACGTCAAAACGCACTTTGTTATGGTCCACTGTAGGAAGGGTTTACGTTGCTCAGCCGGAAGGGTTCGTTGATCCAGATCATCCAGAAAAAGTCTACCTTCTCAGGAAAGCTTTATATGGATTAAAGCAAGCTCCAATTGAAACTCAGTTTATTAACAAATGATCAACTTTTTAAAACGTCCATTTAGTGGTCGTTCTCTCGTACCTTGTGTTGTGTATATCATGACGTCATACCCTCAGTTACCTATTCTGCTGCGATCCAAATTTAGGTGTGTGACAATAGTTTTGTAATAACATATTAAGATCGTCTTTTGTACTCGAAATGATAAATGTATCCGTATGGATGTTTATGCTATTTGATGAAGATAAATATGTGTTGGTTAAGTTGGATGGATTGCCGTTCTTTTTGTTTGTCAAATGCGTCAATGAGTAAAAATTGACACAAAAGCCCATGATGTAGATAAAGTATCTGCTATAGGTAGCAGAGATTATTCAACCACACAACATTAATATCAACATAAAAAATAAGTATTAAAAATCTTACCATTACAAATATACACAATAGGTGATAAATCCACTGTCGTTTTGACAGTGGGTCACCTGCTACAGTAACGGGCTCCCTCATTTTGGGCCAGCCCAATTTTGGTTTTTTTTATTTTTTTAGTTTTATGCACAAAGTAAAAAAAAAATATTACAAAAGTTTCGATTTATTCAGATAAAAAAAATACCCGCGGAAACATCTTCGATACCTAATAACTTTAAAATAACCGATATGGTCACAAACGTACAACCCATTATATAGGTGACAAATCCACTGTCGTTTTGACAATGGGTCACCTGCTACAGTAACGGGCTCCCCCATTTTGGTTTTTTTTTATGCACAAAGTAGGAGTTAAATTTTTTTTTACAAAAGTTCCGATTTATTCAGATAAAAAAATACCCGCAGAAACATCTTCGATACCTAATAACTTTAAAATAACCGATATGGTCACAAACGTACAACCCATTATATTAAAAAAAAACCCATATAGCAAAAAAAAAAGATATCGAACCGTCCCAAAAAAAGAAAATATTCGGGAAAAAATTAACCCGTCCCAGCGCAAATTTTTTTTCCCCGAATCGTACAAAAAAAGGAAATATCCGGAAAAAAATTAGCCAAAAAAAAAACACAAAAATAGCCTAAAATCTGGCCCAAAGTAAAAAAAATAAAAATAGAAAACGGACCCTCACCTTTTAACTATTTACGATTTTCTTACACAAAAATTCCCGTAAAAAAATTTACAAAACCGTCCAAAAAAAGAAAATATTCGGGAAAAAATTAGCTCCGCCGCAACGCGCGGGTTCTTTTGCTTGTTATAGTTTATATTTGTATACACTATATATTATAATATCTAGTATTTGTGTGGTAACTACACTCCTACATACAAGGAAAAATGTTTATAACAATTCTCAAATAAACTTTAAAGGTTAATGCAATAAAACGACAAAGGCTCAAATGTTTAATCACATCTAAAGATTCGATAGAACATTCTTCCCGTAAGGGGATACGGAAACAGTCTAACTACTATAGATATTGTGTACACCTCAATATATATGAATCTGTAATCCTAAACATCATGTTGACTGATCCATCATTTTGATTGACCTGAGCTTGAAGATTGGTTTGCCTAACTGCTGTTTTCTTCAATCGCACAAGAAGTTAACAAACGTGGGGGCCCTAAACTAAATCCATTTTCCTTAATTAATCCAAATGGATCATCTTTGGATAGTAAAGATGTAATTTGTAACGCCTGATTATAAAGCATCTCCACTCGCTCTAAAGATGAAATGTTACTTTTAAAGTACCCTCGTCACATATCTCGATAAGCGAACTCCAACCCGTTAATGAATTTTGATCCGTTACACAGAGTTCTATTGCATCTAAGGATTCGATAGTTTTATTATGTTGACCTGTTTGGGAATGGTTATAAACATATTTTCATTGTCTAGAGCTCTATAATGCGCTGTGCTTATCTTCTATCTAGGTATTTCCTCGGTATTTGAAGTTTGGTTTTTTGTTTATATTGGTCTGGCATGGATCACGGTTTATGTTGGTTTGCATGCATACATGTTCAAGTTTTGGTTGTCGATCAGGTATAAAATTGTTTCTGGTTATTATGTCCTTTTCTTGGGTTTCATTATTTTGCATGAGTTGGGGTGTTGGTTTTGTGTGAAAATAAATGGATGTGGCTTATGGTTTGTGTTGGCTTACATGCGTAGGTTGTTAATTGGGTTTGTTGTTCTTATTTATCTAAGAGTTGACTTTTTTCGTGTATGATTTTATGCGGGTTGGGGTTTAGATGATGTGTTTTGATGTTGGTAGGTGTGTGTTTGTGTGAAAATAAATGGTTTTTAAACAGTTGTTTCGATGTCTGTTTGTGAGGACAAAATTGTTTGGGTATTTATTCGTGTTTGGGTTGGATGAGTGTATTTGTTAAAAGTACATGATCTGATTATTAGTTTTCGTAAGTGGTTATTATGAGCTGATGCTGGTATCTTGATAGGGCATCTTGTTGGATCAGGGTTGCAGCCATGGCTGGTATCTCAAATAGGATGTTGCGTTTGCGTGTTAATGTGTGGTGTAGATGGTTTGGGATGAGTTTGGAAAATAACATATTGTCAAAACGAATGAATTTGGATATTTGGTGTTGAAATTTGTGTGCCTTGGCGAGTGCCGGTATATTGGCGGAGCATCTTGTGTTGGATCAGGTTTGCAGCCATGGTTGGGATTCCACTTGGGGTTTTGTGGTAAATATGTTGGTTTTCTTTAGTGTCATTTCGATTGCTGAATCAGTGTTTATGGTTTCGTATTTGGTGGCTGAAGTGTGTGGTTGTTGGTACGTTGGCATGGTATCCTCATCTGTATTGAGGTTGCAGCCGGTACCGACATTGGATTTATGAAATGGTATTGTATCGTTTCGAGCGCTGAATGGGTATTTATGTTATGTATACGAGATGTTTTCCAGATGTTTAGGCCGATAATGTTGATCTTCTGTTGTTACATATTTGTTGGCTGTAGTATGTGTGTACTAGTATGTTGCGTGGCAGCCTGACCTACGTTCAGGCTGCAGTCGGTACAGTGCCTTTAACTTTCGGATACGCAGATGTAAGCCTTATGTTTTTCTTTGTGGACAACTCCACAAGCTAAGACCCTAGGACTGTTAAAACGGCAGCCATTGTAGCAAAGATGTCTACCTTATATGCTTATGGTGTACGTTAGTAGGGCATCCGCATCAATTTTGTGGTTGCAACCACGTGACGCCATTTTCTGATTGTTTTACATCTAAGAACTTTTGAAAGTCCTCTTTGTTATCCTTCAACAATTGGTCGGCTACATGTATTTGTGTTAACAGTCTTAGTAGCTTGGTGGGGCAACCATTTATATTGTATGGTTGCAACCATAACAGATGTTGTATGCTGGCAGGTTTACGTTACGCAACCAACATACCATCGTTTGAAATGACGTCATTTTAATGGTAGCGTGCTTCTTGCATATCAACACCCATTTGATTTGGTTCATTATCAGGGAAATAAAAATGAAAACATAGTGAAGGTATGTGAGTGACAACTTATGAAACCTTCGGATGTATGATTCAGATGGATCGGGCAAGGCGCATAAGGAACCGACCCAACAATTAAGGTCCAAGTGTTTTGCTAACACTTTCATCATAACTCTGGGGCCGCGCACGCGTTTACCCAGTTCCGTTTGAGTCATACATTCGATGGTTTTCTTAGTTATTATGTGTTTTTCAAAGGCTCCTTATGTCGTGCTGATTAATCGTCCTGCAAAATTAGGTTGCGATAAGCATTGTGTACTATAGAAGATAGTATCTACAGCTGCGTAAGATTAGCGACTACCTTGAAAGAGTCAAGAATGTGTGTGTGTGTGTGTGTGTGTGTGTGTGTGTGTGTGTGTGTGTTGTATGAGTCTACTTGTGCATCATGTATGAATATGCATAAAAAAGAGATTGTGTGGGAAGACTAAGCCAGTATTTTAGCCTAGCCCAAAAGGCGATAGCCCAGGACTATCAAAGTGGCGGTCATTGTGGAAATGTTTTCAACCTTCTACGTTTAGTTTATACACAACATTGTTCGATAATTTTTTACTATTGGCGTGGTAGCTACTATGCATTTTAGCTGCAACCATGGTCGATGTTTGGTGTTCTATTTTGTCTTTACAAGTCTGAGCCCCTATCTGAACATATGTCCGCTGTGTTTGGATAAGAGACACCGTTTAAATAGTACCAGGCTACTTTGGATTCCATCACCTTCTTTTAATTAATGAGTGTCTTTTTTGCTTCAATGTTGAGTAAGTGGCGTACGTTTGTTGTTGTAACCATGGACAACATTTTTGGTGGTTTTGTAGTTTAGAAGCTTGGAAATTAGCTTATTATCTTTAAATGGTTGGCGCTCTACGTGCGATTGTCATCGGTCATCCCTATTTCCCTTACTCTCTGTTAACCTTTCACGTGGGATCCGATGTCCCTATTGAGTGACATCTTCTAACAGGTAGTCTATTCGGCGCTCTTACATGATAGGGACACTGGTGCCCACGTGAGAGCTCAATCGGGTATTATTGGGAAATACATATAAATATTGACTGATGCAGACAATCACTTGACCATATAACCGGGATATTAAAAATGACGGGTTACCTTAGTGTCGTTTCGAGTGATGGATGTGTGTTTGTGTTTTTGTGTTTGATGGTTGAAGTAGGTTGTTGTGGGTGCTTGGCGTGTTTTACCTCAATTTTAACGAGTCAATAAAGGAAGCATCGTTCCCAAGTGTTCAAGACCTCACTTCAGGGGGAGATTTGTTAGCGCCAATTTATTGAGTCGAACAAGGAAGCTCGTCAATCTACGATGGAATCCTTCGGTCCTTTAATTAGTAAACGTTGTAATAAAAATTATCGGGAATCGGGTCATCGATAGTTAATTAATATTGTATATGGTTTTTGGGTTTACACCCAAACAACAAAACCCTAGCCCCGGGTCATAGTTAAAATATCCCGCAGCGTCACATTTAATTGTAATGGGGAAATATATATTTAGATATTTTCTAAAAATATCTAAATATATATAGAGTTTTTCATTTTTCATAATATCTAGTTTTCATATATCTAAATTTCTTTTTCTCTCTCTCTCTCTCTCTCTCTCTCTCTTTTCGATTCTCTCTCTCTCTAGTTTCTTGTTTCGTGTTAAGATTTATGAAGTAAAGTGATAAATCGGGACTCTACAATTGGATCAAACGCCACGGGTAGGATAACGTGGTTTTTTTTGTTGCTGTAATCTTATTAGATTCGGCAGTAGGGTTTTGCTTCATCGACCTCGGCAACAATACTTTTTTTCGTGGCTCTTTTTGATGTGGGAAACGCCTAGCTAGAGCTCACTAAATTCTCAGAACGTGGCTTCATTGGGATCTTAATAGTGATCTCGAGTGACAAGAAAGTAGCGAACCGAACTAGCGGACCGAAACTAGCGGAATCAAACTAGCGACCGAACTAGGCGGATCGAACAGAGCGATCGAAACTAGCGGCCCAAACTACGTAACCGAACTAGCGGGAATCGAAACTAGCGGATCGAACCTAGCGATCGAACGAGCGTAATCGAACTAGCGAACGAACTGACAGTATCGAACCGAGGCTTGATCGAACTAGCGGATCGAACGAGCGGATCGAACTAGCGGATCGAACGAGCGTGATCGAACGAGCGGGATCGAACGAGCGGATCGAACGAGCGAAGTCGAACTAAGCGGAGATCGAACGATATGGGATCGAACGAGCATATTTTTTGGACCGAACGAAATTTTTTTTTAAAACTTTGGTGAACGAAAAGGTTTCAGTAAATGGCATACTTTTGATCCGTAACACCGTTTTCAGGCCCGTGACGCTCTCAAATCGAAGAAAAGACAAGACGGATCACGCAGTAACCATCCGTGTACTGTTAAAGGATTTCTTAAGGCCCCCGAAAAAGCTCTTTACTAGATTTATTACATTTTTTTCATTTTTTTGGAATTTGTGTTAGACTTTGTTTTGTTCTAGCACACAGGCCATCAGCATTTTAAAGGCCCGTTTCATTTGGTGAGCCTATTTAAACAAACGAGGTTTATACCTAGCCAGTAACATTATCTGTTTTTTAGACAATTAAATCATTGTCCGCTGATTTCCGAATCAGTCATTCAATCGGTTTTCTATTGATTTTTGTAAAAATCCCGTGTTAAATTTATATTCGGTTCTAATCATAGAATTGTAAAATCCGTGAACGTCTATTGTATTCAAGACCCACAACTCAGATCACGACATATCCACTTAAGATCCTACAAATCTTTTACACTTCACAATACACGATAAAATGGAAAAGAAAGATACCTTATCTTCGTGTTCAGATTCGGAAAAACAACAAATGCAACTAATTCAAGATAAATCAAAAGCAAGTTGCATGGTATCTTTTCAACAACTTCATTCACACCTCAAGTGTCTTTCAAACAAAACTACGTTAAAAGTAAGTCGAAAACCGAAGAGGGATTCAAAACCATTTCAACACTCTTTGGTCAAGATCTAGAGACTATTCACGGGCAAAATGATCCTGTACAAGGATCAACTACAAAAATCAACGTTGTCAACCGAGAAATGTCAAGAGATTGAATCCATGTCTGCTTTTAAAGTAATCATTACACAGTTTCAGATGTTCATATCAATCACCTGTTTTTATTTGGATGATGAATATGTTGACATGACACGCAACAAATTCCTAAAATACACTCGACTCGATATTCCAGAATCGTACACAGACTGATCCAACACATGTAACTGTTTAAGAAGTCGATTGGTGAAGACACACATAAAATTAGTATGAAAAGCAGTGTTGAATGAAAGACCTCAAACCCAGACAACATGAGGAAAAGACTGAGTACGAGTAATGCATTGGATGCATTGTATGCAAGTTCAGTTATCATTTAAATCAATAGGACCGAAACAAAAGAGCAGGATACCAAGCAGCAGATCAGGTAATGATGTCTACATGTTGATGATGCAGATATCAGAACCCATATATAAGAATAGCCAATGGCTGAGTTACAAACTGACTGCTAAAATCAATATCTCTTTCAGACAGGACATAACATCATACTGAAGCAACTAATTCAATAATGAAGGAAAGGTTGAACAGAATGCTAAACAATGTCATTACATAAACGTCATTTGCCTGCTAAATTAACTGATGACAAGACAATGAACTCCAGATCAATCACTCAAACATGCGAGTCTGAAAACTGTTTGTCTCCAAAAAGATCGTTGCCCAGTTTCAAAAATATTTTGGAAAACTCTAAGACATATTATCAATCTAGAACTACAATTACAAATGGAAAAACAAGTTTTTAAATACAGGGCAACAAGTCAATTATTGAAAGAAAAAGGTAATGAAGCACGTTTAAAAATGACAACGATGTAATTGAAACAATAAACATCGAATTGAACATAGTGTGTCTAAAACTCGATAGAATAAGCAGTTACATAAAGCGAGCACTTGAAACAGACTTACAAAGATCTTTTTGATTCTATCAAAAGGACACGAGTTCAGACCAAAAACCAGAATGACTCTTTAATGGAACAACTGAACAAAAAGTCTAATGAAAATGCTGATGTACTAGCTCAGATTCAGAAAAAGGGGTTTGCAATTGCAGCATTAAAAAATGAGTTAAGGAAACTAACAGGAAATAGTGTGAATACTAAGTTTGCAAAGCCATCAATCTTGGGAAAACCGGTTGGACAACCACTCAAAAACCAATCCGTTGTTAGACAACCGACTGCGTTTAAGTCTGAAAGACCTAGAATTTCAAAACCACGGTTTGCCTCCCAAGTTGATGTGAACAACGACTTGTCAAAACCAGTCACTACACATCATTTGCCTAAGGGAAGAGAATCTGCCCCTGCAAAACCTCATCACATGATTGCACCAAGCTCATCTAGGTATAGCTCAAACGACATTGTTCATAATCACTACCTAGAGGAAGCTAAGAAAAAGACACATGAACACTCTAGGATCCCTAGAAATTTTTCTGACTCCAAACATTTTGTTTGCTCGACATGTCAGAAATGTGTCTTTAATGCCAATCATGACGCTTGTGTAATAAAATTCCTGAAAGAAGTCAACTCGCGTGCTAAGGTTCCATCCAATAAGACAACAAACAGAAACAAACCCGTAGAGCAAATAAGGGTTGCAACGAAACCAAAAAGACAGATCCCAAAAGGACATAGGTTTTCAATCAAAAAGACTACCACTGTGCATGAGAAAACAACAAGTCCTAGATCTTGTCTTAGGTGGCAACCAACGGGTAGAATTCTCAAGACTGTTTGTCTTAGATGGGTTCCAACAGGAAAGACATTCGCCTCTAGCACAACAAAGGTTGAAAGTGAACCCCTAAATGGTTCAAATGCAGATATCACTAACCAATGTGAAAGCAAACAAGCTCTTAATGTCAGTGCAGGTACTCTCTTAAGTACATGTACATCGTTCAATCCTACAGAGGAAGGACTCAGAGTTTGGTTACGAAAAAGAAAGATATCTCAGAAAACAGGGCTTCAAGGAATTTTGATCTGATGATCACACAATGATGTCTGATCACAACAGTTCAGACCTCGCACCACAACGACAAATGGTGTCTGCTGAAAATAACACTTCAGGCCCCGTTCCTCAATGTTCAAAAGACGTTTGATCGCAGCAGATCAAGCCTCGGTCTTCATGGCAATGATGTCTGTTCACATCAGTTCAGGCCTCGTTCTTCATCAAATGACTTCTGATCATAACCGTTCAGAACTCGGAATTCAAGACCACAGCAATGAACAGTCAAGTTCAAAGCTGGTTCCAAAAGTTGTTCCTTAAGCAGTCAAGACAGCTACATCACGACAAGAGTTGGAATTACTATTCCACCATCATATAGCAATGCTGAGGACAACAGGTATATATATAAATACAAAATCTGAAAAATAGAAAATTTCCAAAAAGAATCTTCTCGACATGTCTCTTGGAATCGATAACATTTACGTGCTTAGAAATGTCGATTAACATTGACACGGGTGTGTAAATGAAGTTCGAGCGAGAGTTAATCATAAAATCATAAAATTCCAAAATATTCTTCTCGACATGTCTCGTTGGAATCGATAACAATTAGCGTGCTTAGAAATGTCGATTAACAATGACACTGTAGTGTAAAAAATTGAAAGAGTTCGAACAGGAGTTTGCAAATAGTTTCAAAACATGTCATTTCTAATTTTCTAAATGGCTTATGTGCAAATATCAGTACATAACCCAGACTTCAAATAAAGGAAAGTTTATAACTTATCCTCACAACGAGAAAATTAACGTTTCTCGGTCTTGAGCTGTTCTTACAAGACATTCAATTTCTTTAGCTCAAGAAAAAGGAGAGTGTACGTTTCAGTGCGCTTACCCTTACTGTTAGAAGAGAAGTCCTCTAACATCTGGTTTTTCAAAAAGTTGAACACAATTTTTCAAGAATTTCTCGATGACAATTCATAATCTTTCAAAATTGTGTGTTCAACACTCCAACCCTCACGATGTTTTCAAAATACAACAATTTTTCAATTGGTCCTATTTTTGAGGGGGAGTTTTTCGAAAAACAAAGTTTTAATGTTTTTGGATACATCAACAACGACCATTCTTATGTATTCAAAACATTATCAAAATGTTCCAAACCATTCATGCTGAAAATATTTTCTCCCACGGAAGGGAAAATTTCAAGACATATTTTTTAATCACAAGTATTTCAAAAACTAAGTGTTTATTTTTAAAGCTCTATTCTTTACAACGATCAAAATAGGGGAGAAAATGTTATTTAAAATAATGATTCTATTCGACTCAATGGCTAAAAGGTTTACTGTTCTATCTTAAACCCAACAACCATCTAAATTTCACGACGATTCCCCTGAAGTCATAAGGTGGTTAGGTTAGGAATCAATCCTATGATCCAACCAGAACCGGAGGATCTACCCAAGGATAATCCAAAGTTAGAAATAGCAGTCCTTAGGTATGATTGGAGATGAATGTATATGGGAATAATGCCGACTAAGATTGAGCTAACACTGGAACAATCACAACCAGGTGTTAGTAATGACGTCTTGGTAAGCATTGAAGGCTTTTGAAGAATTAAAATATGACATGTATGGATAAAGGGTCCTAAAGAAAGAAGACCCCCAAACTACTATAAGGCATAAACCGGTCAATGACATATGCTACTCAAGAATCACAAATGAATGCTGGTATTGAAAACGACATCATGGACCCAGTGATGCAATGCACAACCCTTCCCAGCCATTCGAGTTTCTCTTAACAGAAACTTGTCTCATTTGTCACGGAGATACACACGTTATCTATTGACATCTCATTCCGAGATTGTTGATATTGAATAGGTGGCAATCTGCTCCAGCCTCCGAGTACTAAAACCAAAATGCACTAATCGAGTCTAGAGCCAAGAGATCAATCAAAATCTCGTTAGGACACATTCCATTTCAAACACTTGTTGAACATCATCAGGTTCACAAGCTGTTATCAAGAGTCCTACGCAATATCATTGTGATATTTGCCAGAACATTCAGAGTGATACTCTTTAGTATTCACAATGACGAATGGAAATCCTTCCAGTGTCATCATCAAACAGCACTGCGGTAGGTGACTTGCGAGATTCTATATGAATCAAACTTGTGACAACTGGATATCGATTTGGTCCAGTAAATGAATTGACGGTTGATGAATTTTGATAAAAACATGACACTCTCGATGTGTTACAAAAACTCTTTAACGAGTGACACGTCGATTGATTTTCAAATCAATTTTCTCGTTTATCACTAACGTAAACCTGCAGGTCAAACGGTGGTGACGGCAACCTCAATCCCATTCAAATGCTCAATCTACAAAGACATACTATCTAGAAAGCTCAAGATTGAAAGACAAAGACTTCCGCTAACTCTGATTTAAAGCTTTCAAGATAATGCAAAAGTATGAGCATGTTGGTCAAAGACATAAGATCGCAAGATGACAAAGGCTCAAAGTCAAGATCGCAAAGCATGAAGGAACAAGATTACAACGAAGACAAAGACCAAGAACACTCGAGCTTAAACGACAAAAGCAATCTCACTGATCTCATGAAGGAGTGTCATCAATGAACTCACTTCGGGGGAGATTGTTAGCCTCAATTTTATTGAGTCAATAAAGGAAGCTCGTTCCCGTGTTCAAGACCTCACTTCGGGGGAGATTGTTAGCCTCAATTTATTGAGTCGAACAAGGAAGCTCGGTCACTCTACGATGGAGCTTCGGTCTTTAATTAGTTAATGTTGTAACAGAATAATATCGGGAATCGGGCTCGATAGATAATCTAATATTGTATATGTTTCGGGTTTAATCCCAAGCAAAACCCGAGCCCGGGTCCTAGTTAAATATCTCGCGCGTCATTTAACGCGACGGGGTATATAAACTCTTTTCTATTTAGAAAAGAGTTAGTTGTTCATTTCTAATATTATTTTTCCTTTTCTCTTTTCTCTCATCTCTCTCTCTCTCTCTCTTCTTTCTCTTTCTAAAGAAAACAACTCATATCTCTTTCTCTTTTCTTGGTTCGATTCTTAGTGTGATATATGTTATGAAGTGAATACGGGATCCTACACAAGGCTTGATGAAAGAATCAAAGATTGGATAGAAGAACTTTCACACGTCTTATGGGCCAATCGCACAATGATCAAGTCAAGTAATGGGGAAACACCATTCTCACTAACATACGGTACGGAAGCTGTCATCCCGGCGGAGATAGGCATG
>BQNB010013736.1:0-44117 GCA_026074375.1 Tanacetum coccineum
CATAGTCATCATCTTCATCATAATAAGCTCAGAAAAATCTTCCAACCTAACAGCGTATCTAAAGGCTTGTCTCAGTTCTCTTAACATACATGGACCATTCCTCAACGATACTAAAGTTACAACAATTCTTGGCAAGAAGCGTAACATCTTTGACATCATATGTATCTAAAGGATACCCAAAACGGAAAGTTTCAATAACCATGTTACGCAAAGCCAATTCACGTAACCATTCCCCGTTCCCCCTAGCAACCACCGTATTCTTTTCCAGACACAACATTCTCAACTCATTACAATACCTAGAGATATACATCAACGCATCCTCGGAAGACTTATGAATCCTCAAACTCCTTAAATCCTTACCACATGTTCTCGCCAATAACTCAAGATCCTTATCACCAACAGCCATACCACGGATATGAAGCGCTTTCACAAACTTAAAGTTAACCGATATTTCTACGATCCATTGGGTGATGTCAATATCCAAAAATTTCTCAAAAACCTTAGGAGGAAATCCCTTAAGGTGCCGTTTGGTTGGGGGTATATTGGGGGGAATTCATGGCATTTGCATTTTGATTTCCCACAAATACTTGGTAACACAAATGAGGGAATTTAAAATTCCATGAATTGCCAAAATTGAGGAAATTAAAATGGCTTCAAAAAGTGTAGAATTTTCATTTACTTTGAAAAAAAATTGAGAGTAGTGCAAAAATCATCCCTGTGGTTTGTCAAAAAACCGTATTACATCCCTCGTTAAATAAATGTTCGTAACACATCCCTCCGTCAATGTTTTGGGACACTATACATCCCTTGGACTAACGGTGCAAATTTTTTGCTCGTTAATTATTAACGAAGGTCTAATTTTTAACGGTGCAACTATATAGGAGGGTATTCTTGTCTTTTTGCTGCCACATGGATGATTTTTGCACTTCTCTCTTAAAAAAAAAAATTAATTAAAAAAAAAACTTTTTACATTATTATTCGAAAAAAAAATAATTTTTTTAACAAAATCTTAAAAAAACCTTAACTTTTTGCGAATTTTTTTTACATTATTCGAAAAAAAATCTTTTACGAATTTTTTTACAAAATCTTAAAAAAATAATTTTTTTTTAAAAATCTTAATTTTTTACGAATTTTTTTTTACATTATTCGAAAAAACTTTTTACATTATTAAAAAAATCTTTAAAAAATAATTTTTTTTCGTAAAAATCTTAATTTTTTACGAAAATTTGAAAATTTACGAACCAATCTTAATTTTACGAAAAAAATTTTTAAATTTTTTTTAAAATTTTTACGAACCAATCTTAATTTTACGAAAAAAAATTTAAAATTTTTTACGAACCAATCTTAATTTTACGAAAAAAAAAAATTTTAATTTTTTAAAAATTTTTGTAAAAAAGTAAGATTTTTACGAAATTTTCGTAAAAAAATTAAAAAAAAAATTCGTAAAAAATTAAGATTTTTACGAAAAAAAAAAATATTTATTAAAGATTTTTTTAATAATTTAAAAAGTTTTTTCGAATAATGTAAAAAAAAATTCGTAAAAAATTAAGATTTTTTAAGATTTTGTAAAAAAAAATATTTTTTTAAGATTTTGTAAAAAAATTCGTAAAAGATTTTTTTTCGAATAATGTAAAAAAAATTCGCAAAAAGTTAAGATTTTTTTAAGATTTTGTTGAAAAAAATATTATTTTTCGAATAATAATGTAAAAAGTTTTTTTTAATTAAAAAAAAAAATTTAAGAGAGAAGTTCAAAAATTATCCTTGTGACGGCAAAAGGACAAGAATATCCTCCTATATAGTTGTACAATGAGTGTTTAGTGGCATGTGTTATGGGTCTTGCTTGACGTTCCAGTGAATGGCTGTTGTAGAAAGTTGTGTGGGTCGAGTTTGATGTGTTATGGTTGGAGGTTCGAGTGTTGCGGGTCGTGTTTCTAAGGTTGTAGGCCGAGCTGGCACAAATTGGTTTGTAGTTCGTGTTGGGTTATGTGGTTTAGATCGGGTTGTTGTTGTTAGTTTTATGGACATAAATTAGTAGATGTGTGTTAGGATCGAACTCGAGATCACGGGATTGCACACTTTACGTATGAAGAGTAAATGTTTAATAATTATTTATAAAAGGTTATATTTAATTATTAAATACACAAAACATATAACAACCGTTAGTATTTAACGGAGAATGACTAACGACCGTTAACTAATTAAAGGAAAGGACTATAGATGGAATTAAAGAGATCAAAGATGGTTTTAGAATCCCCTTGGGATTGGGCCGATCGGATGAAGGATTAGGGTATCCTAATCCTTGTCTAACTTGCTCTCTAAGTTTTCCACACTATAAATAAAGGGCCTAGGGTCATTGTATTCTCATCTCTTGTACACATACAATACCCAAAGTCTCTTCTCAATCTCCTTTTTGTGGCTACACGATCGGCAACACCCCTTGTGTAAAACCTAAAAAATCTCAACAAGTGTAAAATTACCAAAATACCCCTAATGCAAGAAAATTTCATAAAAGCTTAAATAAAATTCATTTAAAGGTTAGAAATTATAAAAATGCAACTTATGACAATTATGAAATTTTTATAAGATTTAAAATACCTTATGTTATACAAGAAAAATAATTAATATTTATATATATATAATTATGCCGAAAATAATTATGTTTATGTAATTATATATTACAAATTAATATAAAATAAATTAAGATATGATAAAATAAATTGGCAAATTATAAAAATCAGATTTATCTATTTTCGCAAGCCATATCTCGGAATAATCCCTTTTATAATTTTATTTATGCATTTTTCATTTTGATAAACACTAAAACAAAACACCACCGAAACCCTTAAATACAATAATGGCAGCATAGAATTTTTTCTAAGCTTTGAACGATTTTTCTAAGGTGTTTTGAAGGTCAAGGATTGTGGGAAAAATAGTGGGAAGATAGTTTAAGGCTTGGTTCGATTTTGTGTGTATTGTTTTGGTTCGAATTAAGAAAACGGGTTCAAATATTCATTTAAATCACAAGGATCATAAAGTATTTTTGGACCTCACTTTTTATCATTATAATTCACAAATTACTGAGAAAATATATTTCATGCTATGTATATTGTTTTTATAATTAAAACAGTGTTCGAAACCCTAATTTTTAGCTAATTATGAAATCGGCATAAAAATTATTTGTACAATTGATTTTATATTTTTCTAAGGTTTTTTTTTCATATATGACTCAGATAAATTGTTGGAAAAATTTAGGAAGGATTCGAATAATTATTGGGGATTTATCATTGTTTGCCGATTTTCGAATAAAAGGAAAAAGGAAAGAACAATAATAAAATAAATTAGGCTTAGGGTTTTGCTATTTTTTCTCGGTGCATTTAATGCCAATGATTGAATAATAATTATGTTTGTGATTGGGAAAAATTAAATTAGGGTTTTGGTGATTTATTTGTTATCCGATTTGCTATTTAAAAGTATAAGGACTTGTTTTGTAATTTTTGAAACTATGGGGTCTGTTTTAGACATGTTATTATATTTATTATATTCTGTATAAAATAAGTTGGGTGTTATTTATAATACTGTCATATTGATATTTATTTTGTTTTTTAATTTGTTTGTTGTTTTTTGTTCTGCTTGGTATGTCTTTTCTTCTTTTTGGATTAAAATGGTAAATTACAGATAATAAGTATTTAGGAAATTAATATTATAAATACGAGGGACTAAAATTGTAAATTCTGAAAAGAGGAAGGTTTGGTTAGTATTTAATAGTATAAACGTATGAATTTGTCTTATTTGTATCTATAAGGGACTTGTTTTGTAAATTTGGATAAATTAAAGAATTTTGATTAAATATTTAATAAACAAAAAGGGCTAAATATGTAAATTGTATAAATAAGGGGTTTGACTTGTAAATAAGAAAATTGGAAGGTACAATCTGAATAAAATGTGAAACTTGGATATTTACACTTTTAACCTTGAAAAATTATCTGTTTTGTATTTATGTAAACCTAAAAATGTGGAAAGTTGTCATATTTAACCTAAACTTGTATAGGTTGAACATGTAAGTACCTAAAAGCTATTCAAAATACTTAATAGAATCTCAAATGATGAATATTACTAAAAATAGAAAGTTACTAAAAATGGAAAGTTACTAAAAATGGAAAGTTACTAAAAATGGAAAGTTACTAAAAATGGAAAGTTACTAAAAATGGAAAGTTACTAAAAATAGAAGTTACTTAAAATGAATGGTTTGTAATTCGAATTCATCTTTTCCTTTACGGTTCGGTCAAGAGGGAGTGATTTTGATTTTCCTTGTTGGTGTTTTCTTTGGTTATTGCTTTGCTTCGGAATAAGGTACAGATATTCTGACCTTATCGTTAAGGTTTCTCATGACATAGTCCTCTCTATCTTTGATTTCTTATGTGATTTGCTACATTTGCTCTGAGCCTTTTATCTTGGCTTTCTTATATGATCTGTTATTATGTTCTATTTGAACCCTGCTATGCTACCTTTGATATTTGAACCTTTGATATTTGAACCTTTGACATTGAACCTTTGCTATGATCCCTTTGAAATGAACTTTGATATGACTTTGCTTTGAACCCTTCAGTTTGGATTCCAAACCACTATTTGTTTTCATAGCCATGAATGGTACATGGCCGTGTCATTGATGCACCTTTGGCGATTGACTCATGTGTGGGTGAAAGTGATTTATCACCACCGTCCCCCATTTGATATTATTATGTGCAACTATGGAAGATTATTATGTTGTTTAAGGGGCGTATGGATGCATCCTAGTTTTTTTTTGTATTCGATTGGTTTATGACCATTATGATATTTGTATATATTGGTGACTTGATGTATGGGTGCAATCCATGTTTTCACTTTGGAGCTCGCTACTCCATGGTTCTTGATTATGATTGTGGGCTTGGTATTGGGAACTCGATTCAATTTTTTGATTTTATCTTACCTTACACTATGTATTGTCTCCTGATATTTGTCTTACCTTATATTTGTATTCCTTTGATCATGTCTTGTGATACCCTTTGTACCTTATATCGTATCCTTTGATTTCCGTTATCTTTTGCATTCGATTATATATATCTGTTCACTGGGCTTTGTAAGCTCATCCCGCACTTTCTTTTCCTGCGGCAAGGTATCTAAGCTAGGGAGCTGGGTTGGTTTGCTTCCGGGTTATGAGGTGCTGAGTGTGGACTTACCTTAGAGTATCTTTGTTTGATATATGAATTGTTTTCTTTCAAGACGTTAGTTTATTTCGGGTTATTTTCGTTTGGATGTGTCTGTCTTTGAGAACTTATGTAACTTAAGTCATGTGACTTATATATACTTTGGTTATTTATTAAGACTTCCTGTGTTTATGGTTGTATTATGATTAGGGTATGCCTTTGATGTCCACACCATTTTGTAATACTTCTACCCTTTTGGGTCGGGGCGTTACAAATTTATGGTACAGAGCTGCCACGGTTAATCATGACGATGGTCTTATGAACATTATAGACTTAGGCTCATGACTGTGAGGATTAGGTAGACATTAGGTTTCCTTCTGCGTAACTTCTTTGTAACCTATCTTGTTTTTTTCGTTTGCTAACCGTTTTTCTCGATCGTCAGTTGGTGACTACCGTAGAAACTTAATTATGATCTACACATTAATTGAACGTGTAATTCATTTCAAACCCAAATGAAGAACCATATGCTTATTGACTATGATTATGTTAACTGCCTTTACGTTTTGATGATTCGTATACATCCTGCGAATTTATTCTTATCCATATGCTCGACTTTGATGTGATTCTTGGCTGATTGGTTGGCTTCTCATCGAGTTGTTTGGGCTACCATTGACTGCTATGACTTAGGACGTGATCTTTGGTAACGTTTGTCAACCTGAATTTGTTTATCATGGTTCTCACGCTTAAGTCCGTTTTTAACTCATCTCTGCTACGAATGGCCGTACCTGATTTCTAATGGGTGCCAAGGTTTCTGGCTGCTGTTATGGACACTCTTTGGAGAGGTCCTATTATTGAAAATCTTTTTGTTGTTTCGTGAATTCGCTGATGGTTTTTCCCGATGAACTTTCCTGGACTTCCTCGGCTAGCGAGATTTTGAATTTGGCATTGAGGTAATTATGGTGCTATACCTATCTCTAAGGCTCAGTATCGTATGGCACCTGTTGAAATTGAAGGATGTTAAAGGAGCAGTTACAGGAGTGTTGGAGAATGGATTTATTAGACCCAGCGTTTCGCCTTGGGTGCACCGGTCCTAATTGTTAAGAATGAAGGATGGGTCGCATGCGCTTGTGTATTGATTACCGCGAACCAACCGTATTATATTCGTAACCGCTATCTCTCTGCGAATCGACGATTTGTTTGACATAACCGCAAGGGGCCAAAATATTTTTTAAGATTTGATTCTGCGATCTGGTTAATCACAAGGCTTCGTGTGAGAGAGCAGGATATTTCTAAGACTGCTTTTCGTACGCGTTATGGCCACTACGAGTTCTTGGTTATGCCCTTCGGTCTGACTAATGCTCCTGCTGTGTTTATGGATTTGATGAACCGTATTTTCCACGAGTACCTTGATAAGTTCGTTATTGTTTTCATCGACGACATCCTCGTTTACTCCAAGTCTGAAGAAGAGCATGAGCGACATCTACGGATTGTGTTGGAGATTCTTAGACAGAAGAAGTTGTATGCGAAGTTTTCAAAGTGCGAGTTCTGGTTACAGCAAGTCGCGTTCCTTGGTCATATTGTATCTGCAGACGGCATCATTATGGATCCATCAAAGGTTGAAGCTATCACCAAATGGCCGAGACCTACTACGGTGACGGAAGTGAGAAGTTTTCTGGGGCTTGCTGGCTATTACCGACGTTTTGTTGAGGGTTTCTCCCGATTAGCTTTACCTCTTACCCAGCTGATTGAGATAGGGTGAGAATGTTGTGTGGTACGGTATGCTATGAGCGTTAGGAGAGTTTTGAGGAATTGAAACGGGATTGGTGTCTGCTCGTTATTGACTCTTCCATCAAGGTTTCCGTGTGGTTTTCAGATTTACAGTGATGCATCGAAGAAAGGTTTGGGTTTTGTTTTGATGCATACATGGGGAAGTGTGATCGCTACGCTTCAACGGCAGCTTATAACCGTATGAAGTAAATTATCCAACCCATGATGATCTTGAGTTTGCTTGCCGTGTATGTTTTTGCATTGAAGAAGATCTGGAGACACTATCTGTATGGTGAAGCTTTGTGTGATATTTTTACAGATTATATGGAGTCTCAAATATATCTTTTTCTCAGTGAGAAACTTAACATGAGACAGAGAAAATGGTTGGAACTATCTGTAAGATTATGACACTAAGCATCCTAAGTACCATCAGGCAAGGTTTAATGTGTTGTTACCGACGCACTTAGTCGAAAATCTGGGATGATAGCTTGTTTTGATTCCATAATCCTTCATGATTTAGAGCGTTTGGATGTTGAGCTATGTGTACGAGGTTATGGTGGCTATTGGCGGGAGTATGAGGATAGGTCTAAACCTATGCTACAGATCAAAGAAGCTACAAAGGGACGACGGGTGAATTGCTGGGCTATTATGCGATGTTGAAGACGGGTTTAAACATACTGAGTTCAGTGTTGTTGATGACGGTGTTGTGTGTTTGAAGATAGGCTATGTGTTTCCTTAATGATCAGGTATCTTCGCGAGAAGGTTATGATGGAAGCTCATAGTTCTCCATTACTATTATCTAGGTTCAACCATGATGTACAGAGATTTGAAAACAGTACTTTTCGGGGAATGGCATGAAATGCAAGATGTGGTACGTTTGTATCCAAATGTATGACTTGTAAGAGGTCAAATTTGAACATCAGAGAGCTAGTGGTTTGTTACTAGCCGTTGGAGTTCCGATGTGGAAAATGGGATGAGATTTCCTTGGATTTCGTTACTGGTTTGCTACTACTCAGAAGAAAACATGATTCGATTTGAGAGTGGTTAGTTTGATCGGTTAACCTATTGCCTCATTTCTTACCTCATTCGGAAGAATTATGGAGATTAGTAAATTTAGAACATGCTAAATTGGCGGAGGAAATTGTTTTCGCAATGGAGAATCGTTAGACTGCATGTACAACGATCTTATTGTGTGCGACAGAGATCGAAGTTTACGTCTCTTTTTGGAAAAGGATTTCAGAATGCTTGGGGAACTCGTCTTAAGTCTGTTACAGCATTTCACCTCCATAAACCGTTTGAGTCTAGTCCAGAGAAGAACCATTCAGACATTGGTAAAGATGATGTTGAGGGCTTGTTGCTTTGGATTTTATGGAAGGTAAGTTGGATTGAATATTTGTACTTGGTGGAGTTTGCCTTACAATAATAGTTGGCAATGCTAGCATCAAGGCGGCACCTTTCGAGCTTTTGTAATGGTTCAGAAATGTCAAAGCTCTATTTGTGGGATGATGGTAGTGTGAGTGTTTGATTGAAGGTCCGGAACTCATCGAGATTACTAATGAGAAAGTGGCTGTTGCTAAGGAGAAGCTGAAAGAGGCTAGATCGTGACAGAAGAGTTATGCTGATAAGCATCGAACGTGACATTTGAGTTTCAAGTTGTAGATGCGTGTTCTGGAAGTTTCGCATTTTTAGAGGAGTTAAACGTTTTGGGGATCAAGGGCAAAAGCTCAGTCCTCGATTCATTGGTCCGTTTGAGATATTTGGAACGTTTGGATAGGTTTTCGTATGTTGGCTCTTCCTCACGTAGTTATCGCCGTTCACGATTGTCTTTATGTATCTCTTTTGAGGGGATACCATTATCATCCTTTGCATGTCGCATTTCTTATTTCTTTTTTGATCACGATTCAGCCTGATATGTCTTTGGTGAAGAACCTGTAATCCATTCTAGATCGTTCATGAGAGAGTGCATGAGAAAATACAAGTCATTCCTTTTGTGGAGATTCGTGGGAAGAATCACCCAGAGCATGTCGGCTACACCCCCATGGGAGACCGAAGAGTCTGATGCGAAGCTAGTTATACTCATATTTCTTTGTCTAGTTCGGTATGTATTAGTTTCGTTTCATTTTTTTTTTTTTTTTTTTTTGTTTTCATTCCACAGTTCATTTCACATTTTCAAGATAAATTTTTTAGAGGGGTAGAAGTTTTGTAAAACCTAAAATCTCAACAAGATGTTAAAATTTCCAAAAACCCTAATGCAAGAAAATTTTTCATAAAAGCTTTCTTATAATAAAATTCTTTTAAAGGTTAGAAATTATAAAAATGATCTTATGACAATTATGGAATTTATGTTAAGATTTAAAATACCCTTTATGATATACAAGAAAAATTAATTAATAATTATTTATTATCATTGCTTATGCCAAAAATTTTTATGTTTATGTAATTTATATATTACGCAAATTATTAATATAATATAAATTAAGTAATGATAAAAAAATGGCAAATTATAAAAATCAGATTTATCTATTTTGAAAGCCCATTATATCTCTCTCGGCATAATCCCTTTTATAATTTATTTATGCATTTTTCATTTTGATAAACACTAAAAAACAACATCCACGAATCCACTTAAATACAAAATGCGGAATAAGAATTTTTCCAAAGGCTTTCACGATTTTTCTACGGGAGGTTTTGAGGTCAAGGATTGTGGGAAAAATATTGGAAAGATTTTTTAAGGCTTGGTTCGATTGTGGTATTTGTTTTGGGTTCGAATTAAGCAACCGGGTTTCAATTAATTCATTAAATCACCAAGGCTCTTCAAAGGTATTTTTGTACCTCCATTTTTCTATAATATATTCATAAAATTTACAGAGGAAAATATTCATGCATTGTTTTATGATTTTATAAAAAATTAAACATGTTCGTAAACCCTATTTTAATAATTTTTTAGACTTATTAATGATAGATCGGCATAAAAATTATTTGTAAAATTGATTTTATATTTTTCTAAGGTTTTTATATCCATGTATGACTCAGTTTAAATTGTTGGAAAAATTTTGGAAGGATTCGGAATAATTATTGGGGATTTATCTTTTATATTGCCGATTTTCGAATAAAAGGAAAAAGGAAAGAAAAATGGTTAAAATGAATTAGGGTTAGGGTTTTGCTATTTTTTCCAGGTGTAATTAATGCTAATGATTGAATAATAATTATGTTTGTGATTGGGAAAAATTAAATTAGGGTTTTGTGATTTATTTGTTATCCGATTTGATATTTAAAGTATAAGGACTTGTTTTGTAATTTCTAAAACTATGGGGTCTGTTTTAGACATGTTATTATATTTATTATATTCTGTATAAAATAAGTTGGGGGGTATAAATGTATTTTGATAGTATTTTGGTTAAAGATTGGGTAAAATTACATTAGTAAGTAATTAGAATTATTTTACATTAAATTAGGAGGGACTAAATTGTAAATTATTGAAACGTGGGAAGGTTTGGTTAGTATTTAATGTAATAAAGTATGAATTTGTCATATTTGAAATCTATAGGACGGTTTTGTAATTCTGGATAATTAAAGATTTGGTTTAATAATTAAATAACAAATAGGGCTAATATGTATATTTTATTAAATTAGGGGTTTGACTTGATAATTACAGGAAATGGAAGTATATTCTGAAATAAATGTGAAACTTGTGATATTTTCATTTTAACCTTGAAAATTGTTGATTTTGTATATTAAAACCTAAAATGTGGAAAGTTGTCTTTCTATTTTACCTAAACTTATAAGGTTGACATGTTAAGTCCCTAAACTATTCAAAATACTTAATAGAATCTCAAATGATGAATATTATAAAAATAAAAGTTACTAAAAATGGAAAGTTACTAAAAATGGAAAGTTACTAAAAATGGAAAGTTGCTAAAAATAGAAAGTTACTAAAAATGGAAAGTTACTAAAAATAGAAAGTATAACTTAAATGAATGGTTTGTAATTCGAATTCATCATTTCTTTAGGTTCGGTCAAGAGGGAGTGATTTTGATTTACCTGATGGTGCTTTCTTTGGATTATTGCTTTGACTTCGGAATAAGGTAGGATATTTCTGACCTTACCGTTTAAGTTTCCTCATGACATATTTCTTTTCTATCTTGCCTCTTTGTGATTTGCTACATTTTCTCTGAGCCTTTTATCTTGGCTTTCTTATATGATATGTTATTTATGTTCTATTTGAACCCTGCTATGCTACCTTTGATATTTGAACCTTTGATATTTGAACCTTGGAAATTGGAACTTTGCTATGATCCCTTTGAAATGAACTTTGTTATGATCCCTTTGAAATGAAACTTTGATATGACCTTGCTTTGAACCATTCAGTTTGAGAACCAAGCCACTATTTGTTTCCTAGCCATGAAGGTAACATGGCCGTGTCATTGATGCACCTTTGGCATGACTCATGTGTGGGTGAGTGATTTCTCACACCGTCCCCCATTTGATATTATATGTGCACTATGAAGATTATTATTTTGTTCTAAGGGGCTGTTTTGAATGCATCCTATATTTGTTTTGTATACGATGGATTATGACATCTATGATTATTTGGATATTGGTGACTGAATGTTTGGGGCTGTGCATTCCACGTCTTTCACATTTGGAGCTCGCTACTCCATGGTTACTATGATATGATTTGTTTGGGCTTGGTAATTGGACTTGATTCGATTTTCTGATTTCATCTTACCTTACACTATGAATTGACTTCTGATTTGTCTTACCTTATATTTGTATTCCTTTGGATCATGTCTTGTGTATCTTTATACTTATATCGTTCCTTTGATTTTTTTATTTTTTTTTTTTTTATTTTTTTTTTTTTGTTTTTTTTTTTTTTTTTCCTGTTATCTTTTGCTTTTATTATATGATATTCTGTTCATGGGCTTTGTAAGCTCAGCCGCACTTTCTTTTTTTCACTGACGGCAGGTATCTAAAGCTAGGAGCTGGGGTTTGCTTCCGGGTTCAGAGTGCTGAGTGCTGGACTTACCATAGTAAATATTTAGTTTTGAATATGATTGTTTTCTTTTCAAGTTATCCGTTCGTTATTTCGGTTATTTCGTTTTGATGTGTCTGTCCTTGAGGAACTTATGTACCTTAAGTCATGTTTGACTTATAATCCTTTGGTTTTTTGTTTAAGTACTTCGCTGTTATGCATTGTGTTAGATTATGTATGACCTTTGGATGTCACACCATATTTGTAATACTTTCTCCCTTTTGGGTCGGGGGTTGACACCTTGTGATCGATCAAATTTTTTGGGTGTCAGAAAAATAGTTTGGTATTCATTACTAGCATATCATTTACTTGGTATTAGTACGTGTGTACAAGAACGTGTTTCAATCACACTATTGATTGAATCTTGGTTTGAATTACAAAAGTGTAAGAGGTTTTGATTCTTGTTTAGCTAGAATCACAAGGTACGCATACGTTTATGTTTGGTTAATTAATTACATGTTATTTGATCCTATTCGACTTCCGAGTTATACTTTGATGCTATTATTTATTATGAATGTCATGTATGTTAAATTCCATCAGACTGATGGAAATTTAAATTCATGACATTCTTAATAAATATTAACATCAAAAGTATATATGCGGAAGTGAATATAGAGGATCATTATAACAATGTAATTTAATTAACAAATATAAAACTGTATGGCTACCTTGTGTTTCTAAGGTAACACAGAATCAAAACGTCTTACACTTTGTAATTCAACCAGATTCAATCATAGTGTGATTTGAACACGTTCTTGTACACACGTACTTAATACCAAGTAAACGATATGCTAGTCAATAAACACAAAACTATTTTCTTGACACTTAAAAATTTAGATCGAACCCAAAGGGGTGTTTGCCGATTGTTTAGCACAAAGGAGAAGAGCAAAAGACTTTTGGGTATTGTATGTATACAAGAGATAAGAATACAAGATTTTAGGCCCTTTATGTTTATAGTGTGGAAAACTTTTGAGAGAGACAAGTTAGATAATGTAGGATACCCCTAATCCTTCATCGGTTGGCCCTATCCCAAAGGGGATTCTAAAACCATTTGATCTATTTAATTCCTTCTATAGTCCTTTCCTTTCAATTAGTTAACTAACGTTAGTCATTCTCGTTAATTAAATATAATGTGTTGTTATATGTTTTGTGCATTTAATAATTAAATATAACATTTTATAAATAATTATTAAACATTTACTCTTATACGTAAAGTGTGCAATCCCGTGATCTCGAGTTCGATCCTAACACACATCTACTAATTTATGTCCATAAACTAAAGCCTCCCCAATTGGACATATCTTAATAGTTGTGATCTCATTCGGTTAGCGTCTAAGCAACACGGCGATGCCTCTAGTTCAACTCTCGTGTAAGGGTCCTCCTGGACAAAACCTTTAATGATTCATCATTATTTTTATCCTTTTGTTTCTAATACATTGTTAAAGTGATTTGGATCTTTTGTCATTCCTTAATTAACTGCTTCTGTTTCTATTGTAATATTATTGTGCAAGATTACCAAATCTTCTGAACGGTATTCCAAAAAAATATTGGGTGTGGCCACACATACATCTTTACAATCCTTCGATGGGGCCTAGCTGTATTAAACTTCATAACGATTTGAAGGAACAAAATCCTTATTGACTACAAGCAAAAACGTATAAATTTTGGCAAACACTTCTGAAAACACTTGTATAACTAACGGTTTACGTATAGCGTTATATTACTTCACAGAAATGCACGATCCATTAAAGTTTCCCTGGTATCTTCAAGTATTGAGGATAACTATTTTATGATATACTTTAATGACAAAGATCCCATAAAGTACAATCATATAGTTGGGATAAATCTATATTCAATCTTTAAATATCATCTAAATTTGGATGTTATTCACATCATATACTTTCAAGTATATACGACCACAATTAGATTTGCCTTTAATTTAATATATTCCACATATCATTAATTGACAATGGACACTTAGAATAATTCAATATTAAAGGAGTTAAAACATGCAAATTAGGATACAAAAAAATTTAATACAAGAAGATAAACATAACCAATGTTTATTTCATCATATAATAATGTTTACAATATCCTTTATCCAAATACTAATCTACAAGTATGCATGAAATACTTAGCTTAATTGAAGTCAATTCCATTGGCCGATGATTAGTAACCTTTCCTTTCTAGGTAAAGGCTTATGTGAATGGATCGCTAAGTTATCATCTGTGTGAACTTTTTATATTTGATTTTGACCACTCTCGACTTGTTCTCGAACTTTAGTGATATCTCCGTAGAAAATGTCTGGCGCCTTTCATAACTCCAGAATCATTGGCGAATATGATTGCAGCAGAATTGTCACAATACATATCAATAGGCTTTTTTATTGAAGGCATCACTCCAAGAATCTCCAATAATTTCCCAATCCAACAGCTTCCATAGAGCTTCTGAAGCAGCCATGTATTCAGCTTGTGTTGCAGACATTTGCATTGTTGTCTGCTTCTTGCTCTTCCCGTCTTAATACTCCTCTCATTTACGACAAAGACATACAGTTGAGACGTCATATCTTCTTTTTCACTTTGCCAGGAGCTTCACAGAACCCGGTAACATTAAGTTCTGTATCTGGTTTCCCTCTATACAAAAATACATATATCTCAGTATTCCTCAGATACTTCCTGATATGTTTAACAGCAAACCCCCAGTGGAGATCTCGTAGATTCTGTTGATATCGAAACTGACCATGTTTTGAGCAAACACCACATCTGGCCTACCTTGTTGCTTCTTAACAGCATACATAATAGATCTACAGCCGATAACAAGCATAAGAGTTACTTTTTTCATGTAAGCCACCTCTTTAGTGTTGTTGAAGCACACATCTCATTACTTAATTCATGTTTCACTTCCATTGTTGCTCCATATAGATGTCCTCATCTAAGCGACCATTCAAGAAGGCAGTTTTAACATCCATTTGCCAAATCTCATAATCATAATATGCAGCTATGGCTATGAGAATCCTAATAGCTCTAATGTCTGCTACTGGTGAAAACGTCTCCTCGTAGTCAATCCCATAGGTTTGAGTGCAGCCTTTAGCTACCAGACGAGCTTTATAGGTGTGTACTTCACCATCCATGTCAGTCTTCTTCTTGAATAGCCACTTACTCCTTACTACTTTAGCATTGGGAGGAGGGTCTACTTCAATCCAGACTTCATTAACTTTCATGGAGTTCATTTCCTCATCCATTGCACCTTGCCATATTACCTTATCAGGGTCAAGCATGGCAGCTTTATAATTAGCAGGTTCTCCAAGATCCCCTACTCTCAACCTCCATGTTTAGACAGAGACGGTTGGGTGCATTTTTAGGCCTTTCGGACCTACGGACAGGAATTAATTCCGGTGGAGGACCCAGACTTTCAGGTTCTACTGGAATTTCGCTAGTGTTTTCAGAAGGTAATGTATCCATATGATCATCTTCCAGATCATAATCTCTCCCACTGAATTCTTGAGATATGAGATCTCTTTCAAGAAAATCTCCATACCTAGCAACAATTACTTTGTTTTCAGGTGGAAAATAAAAGTAGTAACCCATAGTTTCCTTAGGGTATCCTACAAAGATACACTTAACAGATCTCTGTTGGAGTTTATCAGCTGAGTCACGTTTCACATACGCCTCGCAACCCCAGACCTTTAAATAAGACAAATTCGGTACCTTGCCATGCCATATTTCATATGGTGTCTTATCAACCTTCTTTGTGGGAACCATATTTAGAATACGAACAGCAGATTCTAATGCATAATCCCAAAAGGATAATGGTAGAGTTGTAAGATTAAACATAGATCGTACCATATCTAATAATGTGCGATTTCTCCTTTCAGATACACCATTTTGTTGTGGAGTATATGGAGAAGTAAGATGCTGTACTATTCCATTCTTACCTAGATAATCCTTAAACTCTTGGCTTAAATATTCACCACCTCTATCGGATCGAAGAGCTTTAATCTTCTTTCCTAGTTGCAATTCTACTTCTGATTTAAATACCTTAAATGTTTCAAATACCTCATGTTTATGTTTAAGCAAATAAACATAACCATAACGACTGAAATCATCAGTAAAGGTTAAGAAGTAGCTAGCACCTTTCATTGACACGTGTCTAAATGGTCCACACACATCTGTATGTATTAAACCAAGTAGATATGTAGCCCTTTCAATGTTATTATTAAAAGGTTTCTTTGTCATCTTCCCAGAAATACAAGATTCGCATTTATCATATGATCCATCATTGATACTTTCCAAAAGTCCTTCACGTTGAAGCTTTTGCATGCGAGTCTTGCCAATATGGGCAAGTCTACAGTGCCAAAGATAAGAAGAATTCAAGTCCAACTTTCTCTTCTTATTTATGCTAAAAATAGAATTATTATTATACTTGGAAACATTATCATTCATGTCAATTTCAAACACACCATTCACAGATATAGCACTAAAATAGAAAATACCATTAGAAGAAACATAAATTCCATTACTAGTAATAGTGTGAACAAATCCAAGATCCAACAAACAAGAAAAGGAAACAACACCTCTAATTATAGAAGGTGCATAATGACAATTGTTTAATGACAGTACTAAACCAGATGGTAAAACTAAATTAAACACTCCTATGGCTTCAACAGCTGCTTGTGCTCCATTTCCCACATGCAGATATTGCTCTCCATAGGATAGCTTCCTTTTCACTCTAAATCCCTGTAGCGTATTACATATGTGAATACCGCATCCAGTATCATATACCCAAGAATTTAATTTGTGAGTTAGATTAAATAATTCAATCATAAATAAGTTACCTGAAGCTGCAGCACCGTGCTCAGCCTTCTTGTTCTTATTTGTGCACAACTCTTCGAGGTAAAGAGGGCAGTTCCTCTTCCAGTGACCAACTACGTTGCAGTAATGACAAGCTTGATCCTTCTTTAGATTTTCCTTCTTCAGAGAAGGGTTTTGCTTAGGTTTTGGTTGATAAGCCACAACTTGCTTATTCTTATCAACTTTGCCTCTGCCTTTACCCTTTTTGTTCGCTTGCGGTTTTGGCTTATTCACCTACCCTTTTGAATAGCAAGTACCTGAGGTATAGGGGCCTTGTCTTTTAAACCCTTTTCATAGTCAATAAGCAATGCGTGTAGATCACTCACTATCTTCCCCACGCAATGCATATTGAAGTTTCTAACAAAATCAACAAAATCCTTATTAAGGGACCTGTTAATTAAGTTAATAGCCATATCATTGTCATAGGGTTTCCTAATAGCTTGTAGTTGGTCCATGTAACCTTTCATTTCCAACACATGAGCACTTACGAATTTTCCTTGGGCTTGTTTGCAGCTGTGTAGGGTATCCACCAAATCGTAGATCTCTACAGCTTGAGGCTTTTCAAACATTTTTCTGAGTTCATTAAGCATGGCTTGCGGAAAATATAGTTCAAACTGCCTTTGTAGAGCAGGTGACATTTTTCCAAGCATTAAACAAGCCACATCAGAATGTATCTTGTATTCAGCTTTCCATGCAGCTTTAACATTCTCAGCAGCATTCTCAGGGGGTTCATCAGGACAAGGCTTATACAAATAGTCATAGGTACCCGCCACTCTCAAGACAATTCTTAGTGAATGGTACCAATCATTGAAATTGTCGCCAGTTAGTTTTTCTTGCTCAAAGAAAGTCTTGAACGCAGAACTTAAAGTGTTGTTATTTTCGGGTTGAGCCATTTCTACAGAAAAAGTTCATATTATTAGTATTTTTGATAATACATTTTTCAAGAAAATAAAATACCCAGGTAATATTCATATAACCATAGAATTTCCTTGAAAACTAGAACCCATATTGACATAAACCCATCACATCAGTTGATCTGCTAGTAATGAATTTATTCAACATGGTAACTTGTCGAACAATTAATTGACAAACAATTTTCAATTTCTAGATCTTTATGGGATTTACATTGCCAAAAACTAGTTGCATTGTAAACATGTTTAATCCCATCTTAATGCCTTGAGTTTCTAGGTCTCACTAAATAACTCAATTAAGTCGTCTAATCCAAAAAACGTCAAACTTGTCCATGTGAGGTCTCACTCAATCATGAAGGTTTTCTGTCCATTACAATTTAGTCCAAGTTCTCACATGACATAAATTGCAACTTCAAGTGTTTGTCAATTAGATGGCATTCGACTTAAGTTTTAAGGGTACTAATATTTTGATGTGTGGAATCAAAATTATGTATGGAGAAGCATGCATACAACTCCATAGCATATGTTAAAAAAAACTTTTTATTAACTTTTAGGTCAAGATTAAATAAACAAAGTTTTGGTTGAGGCATTGGTTGAACCAATTAAAGAAGTACCCATAATTATCGTCCACAACGTACTTTTGCATAAGTCTTTCGACTTAGTGTTTCGGATGTGGAATTAAGGCAAATCAACCTTAAAATAATTTTGTACTTTTAAATAGTCGTAGGTAACTCCAATTTGACGCACAAGCAAGCCGAGAATTCGGTCAGCGCTGAAGCATAACCTCCTTCTTTAGTCGGGTTCGACCAGCGACGCGTTAAACTTCCCACACAGTTTGTCAAATTGGATGAGCCTTTTTAACTATTTAGCACGAAAATTACCAATCAACTAAACTACTGTAAATTTAACTCTTCAAAACAATTCATAATTTTTATATAGATTTAGTCCATATTATTTTTCTATTCAAAAATTACCCTTTTTGTTTACAACAATTCGCATCAATTATATAAACCAAAAAGTAATTTAAAATAATAGACTAAAATTATAAAACACATAATACATTATATGATTTATAGTAAATCATTATAGCCACAAGCATTCCCATTCTATATGATGACACTATTAAATTCTAGGTTTTTCTAATTATATATAATCACAATTCAATATATATAAGCTCCTTCCCGAAATTTTAGATTTGTAATACTAAATTAACTGGTCATACAATTATGTGTACAAATAAGTTCTTATGATCCATGATAAAACATGCTTTGATTTCCATGGAGATCTCATACAATTAAATTACATGTTACTTAACAATTAATTAACAAGACCAAAGAATCGTACACACATATACATGCATGACATTTAACCATGTATAAAATTATGATTATTAGGTTTTAAATATTTTAAAATTTATCAGATCAAAAAACAAAATTTATGTTCGCAACCAACATACAAAATTTTGCTATCAACCGACCCTAATAAAACTTTGAGCAAAAAATTATTTTTGGTTCACACAAAAACTTCTTCTTCGAACATTTACACAAAAATTTATTTTCGAACCACAAATTTTTTTTTTTATTTCAATCGAAACATTACAAAACTTAGAGTATTAAAATAAAAATCGGTTCAAAAAAAAATTTCCGATCCAAAAAATTAAATATTAAACAATAATTCATTATAATTTGGTAATTTATTAACATGTTAATAAAATTTGGCTCGCGATGCCACAGATGGAATTATACATTCATAACAATTTATAATTATAACATCAAAGTATAAATATAGCGGAAGCAATTAGGATCAATTAACATGCATAAATAATTAACCAAGATTAGGGTTACATTACCTGTTGATTTAGCAGAACAAGAATACATAACTCAATGAAACATCTAAAGGAAGATTGAATCACCGTCTTGTACACACGCTACATATTACAAGTCTTACCAGAAACTAGCTCGTTTATCACGTAAACGGTAAACAGAAATTTAAATGGGGGTTAGTTGTTAATACTATTCAGCGAATATATTCCGAAGCAAAAGAGAAGTGATGTTTGGATTTTACAAGTGTATTTACCTTGAAAAACCCTTTGTATTTATAGGTTAAAATTTATGTTTGGTTATCTTTGCGCTCTAAGCCTCGTGTGTAACATGAAGCTAATCATATTCAACACAAACTCTATAATTCCTTTGAGCTCTATTTCTATTTTAGTCTTCTTGTTTAGTCGTATAGCCGTTTACCATTAAACACTTAACGATCGTTAAATATTTACGTGTTTTAAAATCAATAAATAAATATTATTAAATCGTTATAGTAGTGTGTGCAAATCCGTGATCTTAGTTCGATCCTAACAACACAACTATTATTTTTACGTCCTTAAAAAATCTAAGATGATCCATAAAAATATCCATTGTTTGAGACAAAGATGCAGTTATTTTAACATTACATTAGTAGCATTCTGCAATTCAGGATTCACATCATTCACAATCTCACAAATTAATACTAATATCACCGCATATTCGAAATCTCACAAATTAACTTACTATATCACGCAAGCTGCAACGGAAGGTACTATTTAAAAAACCAGATAATCAGAATGTGCTAGTTTTAAGACCTAAAAAATTAATGGATGTCTGGGCAAAACTTGAAGGGCTATATGAAAAAGCTGTTAAAGGGGGTTCATTTTCAACAATGAATTCTATCACTGGTGATGCACGCGGCGCGGATAAGATGGTTTCTGAAATACACATTTCGTCAACCTTATAACCCTCTGCGATGTGTATCTTAGATAGAGTTTTGCTTTAGTATAGGTGACCTCTTCAAGTAAGCTTCAATTTTACAAATCAATTGCGTGCTGCTTAAGTTAATAATTCACAGTTCTATCAGATGCTCCAGACGATTATCTGATTCAAACTTCATTGAACGGGAGCTTGGAAACCCCTTCTTCGTCATCAGTGAACAGTCATATCTAAAGGAAGTGTCAATATATATCTGTATCATTAAGTGTACTTGAAAAAAAAATATTAAAAAAAGGATTAAAAATAGACTATGTGGTAATGTTTACATTCACCGTAAGTTCTCCAAGGTTCGGGGAGTTCGGATGCAAAAGAGCAATTATATGTAACCTTCCACATCCAATGATATGTCATCTTTACACAAGCATTTGAGTGGACTAATGTTACGGAACCTGTTGAGGTATGCTTATGTCATTTGTGTTTATGAGGCAAATCCTTGAAGCATAGAAAAAAAAAGATTGATATAAAGATTTTTTTTCCCTCTAATTGAAATCAATAATATTACTATGGGGATAAGATTACCTCATGAATCTTCTCGCCATATAGTTTGATTTTTAATCACCTTTAAAGACTCCAAATAGGTTAGTAACAGTAGATACTCTCTAATCGGTAGAAACTCTGTGAGTTTTCTGCAGAAGCATACAATATTCAGATAAGTTGTGTCATGCACATGCTCATGAGGCTTGATATTCTATTTTAGTATGAAATTACCAGAGTCATGGTCTTAAGCAATGGACAATTAGATAGGATATGTAGAAGGGTTTTCATAGAAATCTCTGAGTTTTGCACATATAAGCTAGTCAGGCTACCAAGTCCACTGGAAGTTTTATTTGGTTTTTTCATTTTTTTGGGTAACCATGATGTCTGACGCTTTCGACGACGTTTTAGCTGACTGAATCTTGGTAAGTGTCTAACGTCACAACCATTGAGATATAGGGTTGTTAAGTGAGTCATCGAGAACAGAGATAAGGGTAGCGACTCATACCCTCGGCTAGCTGACCATTCAACAAAGTCAACTGTTAATTTCTTGACAGTCTTTTTCCTTGACAAATGAGACATTATACAGTCAATCTCCCTGTTATTACCCCAGGCATTTGTAACAACAGAAAGGGTGAACTCTTGTATTGGACCAGTGTGCATTAACAGAGCTTGGCCTGCACCACGCAAAAGTTTACTGATGTTGATCCTCCTTTGCTGTTGATTCAAGGTTTGTGAATAATCCTCAATAACCATAATTTTAGTAATGTTGGTCCAATGATACCTCCATTCCTTAGAGAGGGTACTTGTCCTTACTACGTCTTGATATGGTAAAAGACATAAGATGGTTTCAAGTAGGCTTAAAGGAAGGTTGCTTATCCTATCCATCTAAGGATATAGATCTTGTTGGCTGCAAAATTAAATTAGTCATACACACACACAAAATAAGCCTAATACGCGCAAGAGTATTGTAATTATGTAAATCCATACACGTACATGTTATTGATATAATGTGGCTACAAGACACTTTAAATTGTTATAGGGCATTTCATTTTTCTTACATATAACATCACATACATTAGGACTATAAATCTGTATCAGTTGGCACACACTATATACAACAAAAGCATGCAAAATCAACTGAGATATTATACATGGATGTCCGTATGTTTCAATTTTCATAGTATCCGTTTATTAGTATTAGCGTGGTATAGAACAAGATTCAGTATGTTACAACTGATACATGTCGAGTGCAGTAAAACCATTTATTTTTTTCTATTAATTAAGTTCACGTTTAACCTATAATTAACCTAGGAGGTGTCCACTGATTAATTACACATGAACTAGCAACTTAATCCGAACATAGGTTCTCATGTCACACCATGATCTGGTTAAAAAAGATTGCAAACAGAAAATCCATGCATACAAAATAATCCACCATAAAACCACTTACAGTGAAACACTTATGCATATACAAAATTTCATTAAAACACATAATAAGTTAATCTAACATGGTGAAAAACAAATAAACAGTAATTATATGATCAAATACCGAGTTAATTAAATGCAAACCCGATTAACAACTGTTGTAGTTATTGTTTGTCCCAAAACTAAAAAGATTGAAAAAACAGAAAACTAAACTTGTAGTTTTCTAGTCGATCTCTAATAGTCTAGTCTGCCGTGTATACTTATCTTTTAACCATGTTGACTTATAAAAATATAAATATATTTTCGGTCATTTACTAGTTTTAATCCCCGTGCACGCACGGGGCTTGTACATTATGTTTTTTTTAAATATATATATAATTTTTATTTTTTCTGTTTATAAGTTATATGAAAGTTTAAGGGGTTATTTGTTTTTTTAAGTTATAATAAAATTTGTAAATTTATAAATTTACACATAACTCTATATAATTTATTCAAAATTAAACCACTAAAGTTTTATTAATTACCTCCTCTTTTTTTAAGTTTTTGTTTTTATAAATTTGACACATATATTTTTATGTGTTTTTTTCCTCCATCAGATTTTTCCACCAAAATAATGCCAAATTTGGAAATATTTAAGCTTTTTAATTAAACATATATTCAAAATCAATAAAAAATTAGAAGCATCATACCTAATAAGGAAATATTCTTTTTTTTTTAAATGCAAAAGTCCTCACTTTTCGTTTTCCTTTACTAGGTAAAAGATGTGTGTCCAGGCCGTCCCTAAATTTTTAGTTTTTATGGCCCATGTGCGAAATTAGTCTTTCAAAAAGCTTTTCGAGAATGAATGTTATATATAAAGTGTCACTGTTTATAAAATATAATATATATAACTAGTTATCTAAACATTCAATCGCATATTATATATTTAATATATTTTCTATTCTAAATATTTTTTTTTCGTGGAAAATATATGTGCACATGCATATAAATGTTAACGATGTTAGACAATGAATAAACCCCGTTGAAGATATGTTTTATTCATACAATATTTATAGAGTACATAGCATAATGAAACCCTAATGGACCCTGAGCCCACAAACCGGGCCGGGCCTATTTATCCTCTAATACTCCCTCGCAGTCCGAGCGGCGAAATCGCGAAAGCTCAAAATTAAGAAAGCAAAATAAAACAATAAACCAAAATAAAACGGGATAACCCAAAGTATCCCCTATTCTAATTTTTGTTTACGGATAACCAAAGTTTCCAAAGGATAAACCAAAGATCCTCAAACATGTCTCGAGAATAAGAACCTAGATTTCGAAACCAAACAAAGAA
This sequence comes from Tanacetum coccineum, assembly GCA_026074375.1. Classification (NCBI taxonomy): domain Eukaryota; kingdom Viridiplantae; phylum Streptophyta; class Magnoliopsida; order Asterales; family Asteraceae; genus Tanacetum; species Tanacetum coccineum. Next base: position 23,777 of record BQNB010013736.1, read on the forward strand.
CGTCTCGGAATAAGAACCCTAGATTCGACACCAACAAAAGTCGTCTCGGGAATTAATACCCTGGATTCGACATAAAAATAAAATAAAAACTTATTAAATAAAAACATAACTAAACATAGATTTGATCCATAAAAGTCTCCCTTCAAACATAACGATCGATCTTTTTGTTTTCTGGTTGCTGAATTAATTTTGATCCCCAAAGAAGGATACACGTCCCTGCAGCAGCAACAAAAGAATCGACAAAAGCCCATCTTTAAATGTATTTTAGTCGACCACTCATGTTGGATTGTAAACCTTCAACGCCTTGGCAACAAATTGTCAAATACTGCCCAAACATTTTGTCTGATGATAAATATATATATATATATATATATATATATATATATAAACTAATAAAATAAAAGATAGTTTCTCTAGACGATTGCAATAAGTATATATAATAAGAGATGGGGTGTCTACTTTTTCTCCTTTTTAATGAAGGTTTTAGGTGAACGATTATAGATCTGGAGAAAAGTGGGTTGTGGGGTCGGTTAGGGTTTGGTCTCTGATACCATGTTAGACAATGAATAAACCTCGTTGGAGATATGTTTTATTCATACGATATTTATAGAGTACATAGCATAATGAAACCCTAATGGATCATGAGCCCACAAACCGGGCTGGGCCTATTTATCCTCTAATAAATGAGACAAAATTTGGGGCCCTTAAAAATTTTGAGGCGCTGAGCGGTCATCCACCTTGCACACCCTTATCAGCCTAACATGGAAGTTTAGTGTGTATAAAAAAATCCTTGTATATTTCCTAAAGGATTATAAAGTTTAAAAAAAGATGTTTGATAAACACTAATACATTTTGTGTAAGTTTGATATATTATTAGCTGGTTATCCATAAATTATACAATGACTACAGCTAACAATGAATAGTTATGTGTTTCGATTCAAAAATTGTGTGTTTCGGCTAAGTGCTTTTCAACTGACCAAAATATTTGTATGATATATAGTCACTAAGATATTAAGCATGATCACTTCATGATCACTTCTTAACATGCAACGAAGTGAAGTTTTCAACAAGCTTATCGACATGGGGAGAGTCGGTAAGTATGAGCAACTCCATTAAAGATTGCTTTAATGTTGTTATCCACACAACATCTCGATCATTTGGAGGTATATAAATAGAATTTTAATTCGATACCAAACCACCAAGGAAGTATACTTTAAATGAAGAGTTCAAAGTGTTGTCTCACACTTGAATTCTTCATAGACAGAGAATGGCATAACCTAATTGGTTTTATTGGATTATTAATTAATCCGAAACATGTTTGTGTAAATGTGTTGTAATCATTTTTACCTCTACTTTCTTGCTAGTGTTTTTAATAAAATTTTCGTTCAAAATTATGTGTCGCCATCTATAAGTGTATCTAAATGTATATACAAATCGTAAAGAGCCAAGCAGAATCGGTTCAACCCAAAGAGCTTATGGTATGATAGATCTATGGCAGGGAAGCGTTTCGTTTTTGTTCGGTTCATTAATGTTCTCAGTCTTGATCGTCTAATTGAGAATCTCAAAACTATTTGGATTGGTCGTTTTCACTTATCTGCTAATACTGCTCGGTTTGAAAGGCCTAAAGCTTCTACCTTTCAGAAAGAGAAACCGGTGCCTTCTGGTAATGTAACGGGTTTTAAGCAGCCTATTGTCCAGAATCAAGGTGGACCAAAAGAGTCTTATTCGTCTATTTTGAAACCGTCTTTGGTTTTAGACGACTCTTGCCTGGTGAACAGGGATCTCACGAATTGTGTTATGGGCGAAGTTCTCCAATTTTCTTCCATTAATAACTTACAGGTACTTTTGTCTAACGAGGGTTTTCATAACACTCGCGTTGTTTACCTAGGAGGATTGTGGGTAATGATTGAATTGAAATCATCTAAGTCTAAATCGAAATTCATGGAACATGTTGGGGTTGCTTCGTGGTTTCGCCGTCTTTGTAATGCGCAATCAGATTTCGCAGCTAAAGAACGGATAGTTTGGGTCGACATTGAAGGAGTTCCTTTAAATGCTTGGACTCGTTCAACTTTTCAAAAGATCAGTTCTAAATGGGGAGAATTGGTTGAATTAGAAGATGGGTATGATGACCTCTTTGCAAGGAAACGTATTTGTATTAAGACCAGCCAAACGGAGAACATCTTGGAAAGTTTCTTGGAAAGTTTCAAGCTTATTGTAAAAGGGAAGGTTTTTGGCTCATGCAAGGACTTTTGTTTGGACCCCACTCCTTTCAAAGATGTTACTGAGAAAGAATTGTCTCGGACGACGATCAGCTAAAGATCAATGAACAGCAAATAACCTAACAACGACGGGTGGAGAATGCTAGTGAAGTGGTTTTCGGACACATACTTAGGCGATAACGGTGAAGATCAGGGTTTCGAGCTTAACATGGTATCTAATGATAAAGAGGTATCGTCTGATCCTTTCAATATAAACGACTTACTGACAAACGCACTAAAGAATAAGAACCAACGGATACGTCAACCATCATCCCTATCCCTTCCGGGTTTTCAACACCTGCCAAGATAATCCCGCATGTAATAAATCAAGATATTCCTGAAGCATAATCTGAATCGACCTCCTAGTAGGTCGGACGGAGTAATTCGAGAGTATTGGAAGAGGCGGAAAACTCCGGGAACAGAAGTCTCCGTTCTGAAAGTTTTTAGTAATGGGGTTTCAGATCAAGGAAAGGCGTTTCCATATTGGAGATTTTTAGAAGAAATGATTACCGTGGGTCAAACAATGGCTTTTCTATGGAAGGTAGTACTAAAAGCATGAGGAGAAGAATTATTGGAACTCAAGGTAGAACAATTAGTTTTTCTGATGAATTGTCTTCTTTAAATATCGGCAAGGCCTAGGATCCAATGCTAAGAAAGATTGGATCAAGGACTAGATTTTTAAACATAAAGTAAGTTTTTTGTCTAATCAAAGAGACTAAAGATGGAGAGACTAAGATAGGAGAGTGTTTGGCTAATGGAGGTTAATTTCTATGGGGAAACTATTTTTCGACCACATTTATTAGAGAGGCTAGTGGCCATTTCAGGTGGTATTATTTACGCTTGGGATACTAATTTCTTCAAAAAGGATCACATAATATATCGATATAATTTTTATAAGCGTTTGTATGGGACGTGATAACCGAACAATCATAGATATTAATTATTTCGATCTATATGCCCTCCAATCTGTTTCATCTAAACGTAGAGTTGTGGAGTTTATCTCGAATCTCCTTATCACTAGTTGGAATGGATGAAAGTCTATAATTACGGGGAACTATCCAACGAAGTTAGATGTATTAGGAACGGTGGGGATTTTTTTAACAGTCATGGAGCTAACGCGTTTAATTCCTTTATTTCTAATTCGGTTTAAAACGATATCCAGCTGGAAGTTCTCTTCACAAATGGGCTCATCCTTTCGGCTACGTAAGATGAGTAAATTAGATAGGTATCTTATGTCCTAATGGTTATGACTTTCAGCTTTTCTCTCATTCGGCATCTGTCTGATCGTCAACCTCTCAACACAGAGCCTATTTTACTCAAGGAAGTCTTTTCTGATTTTGGCCCCTACTAGTACCATTTGGCTTTATCACTCTTTTTTGGCTTGAGCTTACCTGGATTCCGATGACTTGGTCCTCCAAAATCTTGGAAATTCTTTTACTCCTTATGAATTCAAATGGTAAAACGATTACGGTTTTAAAAAAAAAGCTCAAATGTTAAGAAAGAGATTCGAGCAAGGACTTTGGATTTCAAAAGGCAATAGGTAGTCTTTCTAAAGATCTTAAATCTAAATTGTGTGACATTGAAAAAGTATTGGAGTCAAGGAGGAGTCACGGACGACAATTCTATTATACTCGTTTGGAAGTCTTGAAACAATTACAACGATGTTCAATCTTCTAACAATCGTGATATCATGCAAACGGCGAAAATTCAGATAGCAATCGAGGGGACTAGAACACCAAATACTTTTCATGCTATCATTAACAAAAAAAAACGCTCCAATCTTTCATTTAAAGGTATTAGGTAAGATAGTGATTGGATTGTCGAACCTGATCAGGTTAAGACAAGAGTTTTAGAAGGCACTTTATGGACAGATTCAAGACCCTATGTTCTAGACGAGGTAGTCATACTTTCGCTTTTCTTAATCGTCTTAATAATGATCATATCATAGAAAAGGAATCTCCGATCTCAAATGAAGATATTCGCACAGCCGTGTGGGGTTGTGGAGTTGATAAATCCCCTGGGCCGGACGGTTTTTTACTGTTCGAATTTTTTCGTAATATTGGACCGTTTGTTGAGCCTTACTTGTTTTGCATAGCTTGAAAATGGTTTTTGATCATGAGATTTTTTCTATTGGATAGCAACTCTTGTTGTGGCCCTCATTCCCCTAAAGTTCTTTGATGCGAAAGTATTATGACTACCGCCCATCATATTAATGGAAGACTTTACAAAGTCGTTACTAAGAACCTACTTCTCGGCTTTCCTTGGTTATTTCGACCTCATCTCAGAATGTTCAGACGTGCATTCCAGTCCTATTTAGACAATTCTCGATGTTTCTTTATTATCAATGAAATCTTAGCTCGGTGCAAAACTTAAAAACAACAAGCCATGATTTTTAAAAGTCGATTTCCGCCAAGGCTTATGATTCTGATAGATGGGATATGCTTGATGATTTTTCTCATCTCTTTTGGATTCGGTCCCTAAATGGCGTTCATGGATTCGAAGAGGCTGTCTTCCAGGTAAGCCTCTTATTTAATGTTTAACGGGGGTCACTTCTGAATTTTCTTATACCGAACTTGAAACAGGGGACCCTTTAGCTCACCATTTGTTTTTTACTCATTATGGATCTCTCCACTTATCATTTTCCCCCGGTCAGATGAAGCGGGAATTTTAAAGGATACAAGATTGACGCCTTCACGACGTTGTTCATTTTATTCTACGTCTACGCCGATGAACGCGGTATTTATTGGTAGTGGTCCTCTATTCCTTAACTTAAAGGGTATCATAATATTCTTCGATCTTCCCTTACTTTCTGGTATGTCCAAATAAAATTCAGAAGAGTCAACTTCTTTGTCGGTAATCCCAGATAATTGTGTGGCTTGAAGCTGCTAAGTCTATTGGTTGTTTGATAATAAAACTCCTTTCTAAATACATGGGTATTTTAGTAGTGAGTTAAGTATGTCTTTCTAAAAAGTCTTGGGACGAGACGATTAAAAAGATGAAGTAAGAGGTTGTCTTAGGTGGAAACTGTAATACTATTGTCGGGGGTCGTCCTTACCCTTCTTAAATCGATTCAATGGCTCCACTCCTATCTACAACATGTCGACTTATTCAAGGTTTCCCAAATATGTTACTTAAAGTATAAGGAGAGTCTGCTAGGAATTTGTTATAATCATTCAGCGGGTGATAGAAAGATTGCATTGGGTCAAATGGCTAAGTGCTGCTTCTAAGAAATTCGGTAGGGTTAGGAGTTTCTAGTTTCTTCGCTCTCAATCGGGCTCCTTCTTTCAAATGTGGGTATAAGAGCGAAGTTTATAGTGGTAGAGGTTGGTTTCTACCTTTCTCATGATAAATCCTAATGTCCTCCGAATTATATCAGCTTTAACATGGCCTGAATGTCAAAGTTCATAATCTGCTGCTTTCAATTCGACATGGAGCTCCATCCAAACAGAAGTTAACATCTTAAAGTCAATAGGTGTCGATCTCATTTCTCATTGTATGATATCATGTGGGAAAAGTACAGGTACAAGCATTTGGAAGAGATTCTTTGGATTGGCGATAATCCTTCTCACGCTTTCTTTCCTCGTTTGTTTCTCTTATGAGAATAAAGATATAACAGTTGCTGATAAATGAATACGTCTATCTCCCTCCATTCTTTTCGTCGCATGCCGAGGAGGGTGTAGGATCACACCAAATTGATCAGCATTCTGTTATTACTATATACGGTTATTATATCTAATATAGATGACATGATGGTTTTGGGGATTTAAATGGCGATTCTGTTTTTTCCATCAAGGATGATCGATCTATGTAGATGAGGCTATTTCTCCCTAAATGAAAGTTTCCTACTAGATGGATTAAAGTATTCCGATTAAGGAAAACTTTTTGCTTGGAAACTTTATCTCGATCGATTTACCTACTAGATACGAATTTGTCTCGTAGAATGTCTCGCTTCCAACTTTGGCTTGTCCTCTTGTGATCACATCTCGAAGGATTCGTCCCATTTATCTCTTCGGATTGCTCTGTGGAGAAAGATATTCATAAGTTAATTTGTGAGATGGAGGAATTTTGTAATGTTCATCCTTATGAGTCGAACTAAGATTGACTCTCTTGTTCAAATCTATCCGTTTAGTTCTAAGACGAAAGCGGTGTTGGAAGGCGTGTTTTAATTGTTCCTTGTGGAGCCTTTGGACCTTCAGTAACCAATTCCTTTTTTGCGTCTCTTATTGTACCCCCGAAGGATACTATTTTCGAAATATAGTTTTTTAAAACGCTCTTTTTATTGTGTGTAGCTCACTTTGAATTGGGTTAGTTGCCTTCCACGCCCTTTTTTTATATCTTTGTAATTTTCTAGTCCTTGCTAGTGTAACTAGAATAAATGTCGCCGTTTAAAAAAAAAATTCACAGCATTGTGACACAAGACATGGTTTCCGATATCCATAATGCTTCTAGCTCGCGCCAGTCGCAACACATATGCCTAATCATTCTCTTATGTGACTCGAGACTGACTTGGATAAATTATCCCCTTACCCTCGCTAGGGCAATGGGCCCCTAAGCGCCTAACTACGAAGATCTATAATGGCTCATTGTCACACATGTTGGTGTTTTTAAGTATGAATATGAAGGTTTATGATGACACGATCTGCTAGCATTAGCATATAAAGTGGTTTGTTTGTACTTTTATGTTTAAATGATTTGTTCTGATGGCTAATGCCACATAAGAACATTGTCTTATATATGCCTAGATTATGTACCACACTTCCATTCTCGATTCTCACTGAAAATAATTGAGTTTTATGTATCATGATATCAGCATCTTTAGTTTTTAGTTCAAGATTATCCATCAAAAACATTTAATTTTCAGAAAAAAAAAGTAGCAACTTTATTGTTTCTTAAGTAGCATCACTGCATATTTGAAACGAGAATCAGAATATACAAGTTCGGAGACTTAAACAAAAAGGGTTGTCTTGATGACATTTGTAGTGCTATATGAAAGAGGAGTTAAAAGGGTTCATTTTCAACAATAAACTCTACGACTGATGATATGCGTGTTGGGATTGTAAGAGGGTTTCTGAAATCTGCAACTCTTTATCCTTATGCTTTTCGCTGATGAATATCCTTATCTTCTTAAGCACAGGTGACCCCATCAAGATGAGCTTCACAATATCTAATTCAGTCTTCTTGCTGCTTAAAGAAGTAATCTCTAATTCGGTCAGATGTTCCATCAAGATGAACCACAGAACAAAAAAGAAACTAATATAAAGCTTCGTTTTCTAGTATGCGAGTAAAATAAAGCATATACATTGTGGATAAGATTACCGCAATCATATTACACCAGATAGTTAGGCTTTCAATCAGCATTAAAGACTCAACTAGGTTAGTATAAGTGACACCATCGTAATCGTAGAAGTCGTGAGTTCTCTGCAAAAACTAACAATATTCAGATAAGTGGTGTCATGCCCATGAGGATTGATAATCTATTTTAGTAAGAAATTACCAGAGTCACGGTCTTAAGTAATGGGCAAGTAGATAGTGTTGGGTTTTATTATCCAATTAACCAATTAATTAACACGAGTACGCAACGGAATTAAAGATTACATGTAGAACACATTAATTAACAAGGATAGAAGATGTATACCTTTTAGCACGAAATGATACACCGCTTAAGGTAACCGTTAACACCGTCTTCTAAATACGCGTTTGTATAATCACCACACACAAAACCTCCAAGATCTAAAGCAAGATCTCTCTAAGTTGACACACACAATATGTTCTTAGCAAACAACAAAGTATGCTAGTACTAGTAGTGTTTTAGCAAACGAATACCGAATCTTGACAATCAACCAAACGGAGAACCTCCCTTTTCCTTCTAATGGGTCAAACCAAAGAAACAAATAAAACCTTTAGGGTTTTGAGTTCGGTCGAGCAAGAACACAAAAACACAAAACCCTTTGTGGGTTTTCTTGATCACACGGACAAAGAGGAACAAAACCGAAAACCCTTGTGGGTTTGAAACCAATCGAGCAAGGGAAGAGAGCAAAAGAGATTTTAGGGTTTTGATATCCTCAAGCCTCCTTATATAGCCTTCAAAACTTGACATTTTCTCCTTTTGCAAATTTAGTCCATAAAGTTTAACATTAAACATTTTAACTAAATATATTATATTTATTATCGTTTACTAAACAACCTAATTAAACATTGTTTACGATTAACGTGTGTGTCCTCTTGGAGGCTCGAATAAAAAATAATTCGACATATATTGAATTACAATGACATATTCCAACGGCTCCCCACATTGGAACATGTAAATAAAACAATAACATTGTTAAGCGTATAGCAAAACAATCCAATGCTCCGAAAATATTCGAGTATGGTTCACAGGGCAAAGAACAAATGATTTATGATAAACAATCCTTTTGTTTTAGATACCGTTGTTAAATTGGATATGGATCAATGTCATTCCATATTTAACGATTCTGTTTCTCATATATGAATTAATCAAGATTACTAAAAATCAATGAGACATAGCTACATGAGTTTTTAGGTACGGCCATACACACGTCTGATTATTTCTATGAGGGGCCCAGTGGTATCTTCTTCAACAATTTGAAGGAACAAATTCTATATTGACTACAAGTGTCTAGTCATCAGTAGCATCACCATTCTGACATAGCGCCTTATTAGTTACCTTATTCTAGACGACCGAAACTATGTCAAGAAAGGAATAATCCACAAAGCTAAACCAACTTGCGTCTCAATCTAAGGATTTATGTTAAATAAAAATCACGTACAAGATTCCACTTGATGACGGTCGATCCAAAAAGTGATATTCTTGTGCGGAATCCAATATTCATCTTATAGAAAATCAATGAGAGTTTGGTGGACTCATCTTTAATATTCTCCCCACCAATATCACCAATCACATCATAATTGTCTTAAGTTTAACAATATTCTCATATCCGTTAATCGATAACAATTAATTTAGAATAATACATTTATTATTCATTGGATTTAAACATGTCAAATATATGACACAATTTATAATATAAATAACAAAAATACCAACGGTATCATTAACATAAAATAGAAAATTGTTTTTAGCATACCCTTATCCAAATACTAAAACATAGATCTACATGAAACTACTAGCTAAACAAGTCTTATTGCACTGAGCATGTATAGTAAGCTTTCTATTCATCAGTAAGCCCTTCGTAAAAGGAATATGCTAGATTGTCATATTGTGAACTTAAGAAGGTTCTTCTATGGTAGTTCTGGCGCCAACTGGAACCCCTGTACGTTGGCAATAAGAAGTCGGGCTTAATTGTTGCAAAACATCCTAATAGGGAATCGTTTATGTTGTTACTATACCAACCCTGAAATAAACTTCCTAAACTAAACAGCTTCCATCTTCTCTGCTTATTCTTAAAAGCACTAATTGAAATATCACTTATGAAGTAGTCGTGTTCAGTAGTACTTTACTTCGAGCTTTTCTAGTCTACTGCGCTTCCGTTCAAAATGAACGTATCTGTTCAGAAATTTCATTATCATCTATATCGGTCCTCAAATCAGCATCGAAATAGCAATCAACTCTAAGTTTAGCTTTCTTCGAATTTCCACAAATAAACCAAAGAACATATCTTTAGTATTTCTTAAATACTTAAGAATATTTTTCACAGCAGTCCAGTGAAGTTCACTAGGATTCTGTTGAAACCGGCTTGTTATATTTTGTGCGAACGCAACATCAGGTCTGGTGCATCTTATTGCATACATAATGGAACCCATAGCCGAAGCATAAGGTACATTTTGCATACGCTTCACCTCTTTAGGTGTTGAAGCACCTTGTGTTTTGTTTAAGTCAAGTTTTTTCTTGCATAGGATATGACACATTTGGAATTATCCATTCTATAGCACTTTAAAGATCATATCATGTAAGCATTTTGACCAAGTCCAATCAATCGCTTTGACCTATCTCTATAGATTTTGATTCCAAAATAAATTGCTACTTCCCCCAAATCCTTGCATAAGCAAAACACCTTCCAAGATAAACTTTTAACACTTGTAAACATGAAATGTGATTTCCTATATGATTATGTCAATCAACATATAATAATGAGGAAGTAACATTACTCCCACTAGCCTTTGATATACACATGGCTAATTATTACGCGGTTTAACTTCCCGGTAAACTGTCAGATTCAAACATAACGTATAAAAGTAAAAAATAATGATCGGAAAAGTTTAAAATATTGACCTGAAATTTACGGGGTGTGACACTTTGACCTATCTTTATAGACTTAGATTCCAAGAATAAATGTTGCTTCCTCCAAATCTTTCATAGCAAAACACTTTCCAATATAATCTTTTGACATCCATTTGCCATATCTCATAATCATAGAACGACGCTATAGATATAAGAATCCTAATAGCTCTAATGTCAGCCACAGGTGAGAATGTTTCTTCATAATCAACCCCGTAGAGTTGAGTATAACCATTTGCTACAAGACGAGCTTTATAGGTGTGTACAATGCCATCCATGTTAGTCTTTTCTTAAAAATCCACTTACTCCCAACAGTCTTACAATTAGGAGGAAGATCGACCAAGACCCATACCATATTGTCTATCATGGATTGCATTTCTGCATTCATAGCATCGAGCCACTTATTAGATTCTAGATCTAACATTTTAGCTTTATAGCTGGTGGGTTCATTAAGATCCCCTAGACTATGTTCCTCCGCCTCTACATTTAGACATAAGTGATTTTGAACTCGACGTGACCTTTCGGACCTACAAATCAGAATCTTTTCCTCTTGAGGTGGTTCAAAACCTTCAACCTCCATAGGAATTTCGCTAGTGATTTCAGAAGGTGATGTATCTTCATCTTGTATTCTTCAAGATATATGGACCTCCCACTAACTTCTTGAGTTATGAGATTTTTCTCAAAGAACTCAGCATACCTCGCAACAATAATTTTGTTTTCAGGTGAGAAGTAGAAATAGTAACCCATTGTTTCCTTTGGGTATCCTATAAAGATACACTTAACAGGTCTTTTTTGGAGTTTGTCAGGCGTATCCCGCTTCACAAGTGCCTCACATCCCCAGACCTTTAAGTAAGACAAGTTTGGAACTTTTCCATACCATAATTCATATGGAGTCTTATCAACCTTCTTGGTTAGAACCATATTGAGAATGTGTGTTGCAGACTCTAGAGCATAATCCCAAAAGGATAACGGGAGAGTTGTAAGATTCATCATAGATCGAACCATGTCTAACAAAGTACGATTTCTCCTTTCAGACACGCTATTATGTTGTGGAGTGTATGGAAGAGTAAGCTGTTGGACAATTCCACAAGCTTTAAGATAATCTTTAAAGTCTTGGCTTATGTATTCGCCACCTTGATCTGATCGAAGAGCCTTGATAGTCTTCCCGAGTTGATTTTCCACTTCATTTTTAAACACCTTGAATGTTTCAAAGACCTCATGTTTATGCTTAAGAAGATAAACATAACCATAAAGACTATAATCATCCGTGAATGTAATGAAGTAGCTAGCACCTTGTCTTGACACATGTCTAAGTGGACCACACACATCAATATGTATTATTCCAAGAAGATCAGTCGCTCTTTCAAGACGATGTGGAAACGATTTCCTTGTCATCTTGTCAGATAAACAAGATACGCATTGATCAAATGACTCATCATCTGTTGATTTTAAAAGCCCTTCTTGTTGCAGTTTTTCAATACGTTTCTTGCTTATATGAGCAAGACGACATTGCCAAAGATAAGTAAAGTCTAAATTATGTTTGGCTCTTCTAGTGCTAACATTATAAATAGAATTAACATTTGGTACAAGATCATGAACAATGTTCTTAGAAACTAAAATTCCAAAATCCGTAAAACACTAGACAAATCCATTTTCTACCAAACGGTGAACTGAAACAACACCTCTAGTAATAGAAGGTGCATAATGACAATTGTCTAAACAAATCACAAGGCCATTAGACAAAACTAAGTCAAAACTTCCAATAGCTTCTACTTGTGCACGAACACCATTGCCCACATACAAATAGAGAGCTCCTTGTTTTAGCTTTCTTGCTTCTTTAAACCCCTGTTTTGTAATACAAATGGCTGTACCACAACCTGTGTCATACACCCAGGATTTATTAGGAAAAGAAAATAATTCTATTGTGAAGATACCTGAAGAACTGACAGTGCCAACTTGCTTCTTTTTCTTTAACAACTCAACAAGATAAACAGGGCAATTCCTCTTCCAATGACCCACCTCCTTGCAGTGGTGGCAGGTGTCAACCTTAGCTGAGTGCTCTTTAGCAGTAGGTTTAGGGTTTTTAGGCTTAGGGATATAACAACTTGTTTATCCTTTCCATTGCCATTAGCTTTACCCTTACCTTTAGCTTTAAGCGATTTCTTATTGGATTTCTGGATTTTACCACTTTTAATCATCATTACTTGTGGTGTTTCAGCCTTTTTAGGTAAACCTTTTTCATACTCAATGAGCATAGCATGTAGTTCACCAATTGTCTTCCCCATGTTATGCATATTGTAATTTCTTACAAATCTAGCAAAATCTTTAGTGAGGCCATTCAAGATAAGACCAACAGTAAGATCTTGTGGTAGCATATAACCAAGACGTTCTAGTTGATCTACATATCTTTTCATCTTTAGAACATATGCAGCAACTGGTTTACCCTCCTTTTATTTGCAAGCATGGAAAGTTTGGATTAGGTCAAACCTCTCTACTCCAGCTTGTTTCTCAAACATAGATTTAAGCTCCTGAAGCATCTCATAAGGTGCATAGTTTTCAAATTGTCTATGAAGCTGTAACACCCCCAACTTTGGATTACGCGGCGAAATTAGCAATTGGGTGTTATTAAATAGCACAAAACACCAAGATAATAGAAAACGACCCAAATGAGACGTCTTACAAACATGTGTTCCATTATTAATCAGAGATAAACGCGTTCAGGTCCCCACAGAATTGCAACCGCAACCATTACAACATTTGAAAAACTATTGTTTCAAATTAAACACATTGTTTTAAAACAACTTAAGACATTATTTTTGAAAGACAAGGAACACACAAGTAGTCTTTCACCAAATCCATCACACGCACGACACCTTCACGCCATCGTTGCCTTCATCCTTGGTTACCTGGGATAAAACATGTTTAAAACGTCAACAACAATGTTGAGTGAAATTCATAAAGTTTAAAATAATCCATAAGAAATAATCTTTGAACACATAATTAGTTCTCGGGAAAACATTGCAACGAATACAATGTATAACAATCTCTTTTCTTTCACCCATTAAGGTCATGACACCGAACGTTAACAATACATATGTCAATTTGCCCCAAAACAAGGTATTATTGTCATATACCTACTACTTCTAAATACAAAATGTCCGTTTGACAGGGTGTTCACAAGGATTCATACCCCGGACATGGTTGTCAAACCTAATAGATCTATTTAATGCATTAGCATTCACTTCATAAGGCGATTAACAGTTCATGAAATAAAGGACTTCGACAATAGCTACTTATGCGGAAACAATCTCATAATCGGGTCCAACATACCCTCGCGAGTTTAAAAAAAATCAAAAGATTTAAATGCGAGGCTATGAACTCACCTTAAGCAAATATTCCAATTCAATCAAATCAACAAGCGTAAATTACTTCACGTCTCAACCGCGACCTATATAATACATATATAGCGGTACAATTCAATCAAATCAACAAGCCGCAAATCTTGTTCACGTCTTAACCACAACCAATATAATACATATATAGTCGTACACCTACTAAAAGTAATAAAAATTCATATAATTACATACTTGCATCTCTCTCATCACTCACTCTCTCTTCTCTCATATATATATATATATATATATATATATATATATATATATATATATATCACTATTACGTATATACAATCATATTATACAATTTCTCCAAGTGTGACCAAAACATTCACTTTGACCACTAACATAATTCAAACATTTTTTCCACAAAGTTTCCATTTTTAGAAAGTTACCGAAAGTAAGGATAATATAATCTGAACTTCATATATTATTATCAATTAACTAACATTACAAAAAACCTTTTTTCTCATTATAAGACATATTCAAAAAGTTTACGCAAGTTTGACTTTCAAAAGTCAAACTTCGTAGTTGACTTTTTACCCCAAAAAATAACCAAAACTTGACTCGGCCGTAAAACGTTCATTATTAAGAGTTACGTGACTGATCCCACACTACGAAACGTAGCTAAAGGCGAACACTATCACTTTTCATTATCAAAAATAACTTTCAAAAATCTCTCGACTCGCTACGAGTTAATCAAACTTTCTGGTCAAACTTGGTCAACCCAAAACCTATCAAAACGACATTTTTGACACAATCCGACTATCAAAATATGCTTAACTATCCTATTTAAGCATACCAAAACCATCAAACTTTGGTTAATAACCAAATACACTTTCAATAATTTCTGCACTTGAATCTTATAGCAATAACCATATAACACGCAATATAATCAAATTAACCAACACAAAAACATAACTAGATGCTCACAATGCTTATAAGAAAATCAAATGTGGTTTCCCCTTGGTTGCTTGAAATCGGACGAACACCAAACCCAAACAAACAAAACCTTTTTCAACACAATCAATCTTCAAAAACACTAATCTAGCTCTTTTAAACACCCCTTTATACACGAAAATTGCAAGAACAAACCAAAAATCTAACTTCTTCAAATCTTAATGCATGTAGGATTTTAATAGTGGGTTTTGTAGCTCTTGAAACAAGGATTAATAATATGTAATTAGATCTTAATGCATGTCGGAGATTTGACCGGAAAGTGGTTGTGTTTGGGTGGCCGGTTCGAACAAGAGAAAGGATGGAGGAAGAAAAGAAAATTTTGTAAAGAGTTATAAGTGTGAGTGTTGGGTCCTATTTATAGAAAACAAGTTTAGCACTTTGGCAATTTTAGTCCTTCCATCCTTAAGTCCTTTTAAAACTAGTACAAAGCATTTATCTCGTTAATACAATTGGCCAAAGACTCGGGTCACACCATGTTAGTAAATATTTTAAATCCGTCCCACTAAATTTACTTAAAAGCGTTTAATAAAATGTTAAATCACGTAAAACACAACCTTTAAACATGGTTTTTACAAAAACTCAAGGAAACGCCGTAAAATACAAAAATAACATAATCACGCTCTCGGAGCAACAATATAAATTTTTTTGAATTTCTTAGACGCTAAAAACGAATAGAAACTCAATCACGGCTTAAAACTACCCTATAAATGGAAATTTTCATCAAACTTTATATAGCATAAACGGCTATAATTAATTACGTAGCAAAAATAATTATCTTAGCTCGGGATAAATGTTGACCTGAAACTCGGGTTGTTACATTCTCCCCTCCTTTAGGGAGCGCCGTCCCGGTGCTCAGCTCGACTTATCCATTTTTCCTCGCTTCGTCCTTACTTGTAAAGAGACGAGGGTACTTTCTCCTAATCTGATCCTCACGTTCCCAAGTAAATTCTAGACCTCTTTGCGACTTCCAACGAACTTTAACGATAGGTATCCTACTTTGCTGAAGTGGCTTGATCTCTCTATCAACAACTTCCATTGGTTCTTCAATCATATGTAACTTATCATCGAGTTGAATCTCATCCATCGGAACAACAATGTCGCCTTTCGCTAGACATTTCTTAAGATTCGAAACATGAAAAGTACTATGAATCCCTTTCAACTCTTCAGGTAACTCCAACGTATAAGCTACAGGACCAACTCTAGCTAGAATCTTGAATGGCCCAATGTAACATGGACTTAACTTTCTGCTTCCAAAACGCATTATGCCCTTCCATGGCGATACCTTGAGCAGTACCATATCACCGACTTCAAATTCTAATGGCTTAGTTCTCCTATCTGCGTAGTTTCTGGCGACTACGGGCAGTTAACAAACGGTTCTTAATCTGGATGATCTTCTCAGTCGTATCACGAATCAATTCTGGATTGGTGAGTTGGCTATCTCCAGCCTTACTCTAGTATACATGTGATCTACATTTACATTCGTACAAAGCCTCATATGGTGCACCTTAATGCACCGCGTGAGAAACTATTGATTTATATGAAACCGACCAAATGGCAGATGGCGATCCCAACTACTTCCAAAGTCGATCACACAGGTACGCAACATATCTTCAAGCGTTTGTATAGTCCTTTTGCTTTGACCATCCGTTTGAGGGTGGTAAGCGGTACTCATATCCAAATTCATCCCCAACGCTTTCTGAAGCGATTTCCAGAATCTCGTCTTAAAATGGCAATCTCGATCTGAAATGATCGAAACAGGAACACCAAGGAACATCATGCCTACACACTATCTCCTTCAAGTAAAGTCGTGTGAGCTTCTCCATACTATCTGTTTTCTTTATTGGTAGGAAATGAGCTGATTTGGTTAATCTGTCAACAATAACCCAAATCGTATCATACCCACTTGGCTTCCTCGGCAGTCGACTCATAAAATCTATAGTAATCCTTTCCCACTTCCAAACTAGAATCTTCAGTTGTTGTAGCAACCCAGATGGTTTCTGATGCTCGGCTTTGACCTTCGCACAAGTCAAACACTTACTAACATATGTGGCAATATCAACTTTCATATTCGGCCACCAGTATAATGGCTTCAAATCTTGATACATCTTGTTCGATCCCGAATGGATGGAATACCTGGACTTATGCGACTCATGCATAACCAAATCCATCAATCCACCGAATCGTGGCAACCAAACACGATTTCCAAAACAACGTGTTCCATCAAGGCAAAACTCAAATATATGCTTAATCAATCTCCCTAAATTTTATGCCTTCACATTCTCTCTTTTCATTGCTTCCTCATGAGCTTCACGAATCTGCTTAGTTAGTTCATTGTGAACAGTCATCATCAAAGCTCGAACACGCAATGGCTTATTCCTTTCCTTTCGACTTAAGGCGTCAGCCACAACATCTTTCGTTCCCTCAGGCAACGCTAAGGTCGGTGCACTACACAACTTTCGCTTCAATGTCTGAAAAGCTTCCTCTTCTTCTTTTCCCCATTCGTATTTCTTAATAATTAAACAATGTATTATTCACATAAGGCTTCTTCATCCAATGACTTGTCCGCCACACAACATCAAACTAATGATTGCGTAAGCCTATATAAAAAATACCACATATCACATAAATCTTTTAACTATTTTAGGCCCCATTAATTCAATAATAAGGGTCTTCCCGAATTCTTGAATCATAGATCTTACCAATTAAGAAAATATTTAAAATTATGCGAATCTTGATCATATTTAAACCAAATCCTTTTAACAAATTAACAAGATTTAAATATTTAATATTAATCCATGATAAATTTGCATGATTTTATCATGGATCTCCATTACCAAAAAAAGGTTGGATATTAGGGGACTCATCCACACCATCCATCTAAAAAGAAATCAATGGTTGTGATTAAAAGCATTTAATTATCTCACCTATTTTTTAAAGTTGAAATATCTCTTAAACCGGTAATCGTTAAGTAAAAAAAAATATACCATCATGACGAGCATTTAATTATCTTTCTATAGATATCCACTTTGATATACTTTTGACAAAAAAATACGTTTTTTTCACCTTTTTTCCATTTTTTTTTCAGATTTTTCACGTGTTCACGTTTTTTTTACGTTTTTCACGTTTTTTTTACGTTTTTCACGTTTTTTCGTGAAAAAGTTTTTTTTTCTGTTTTTCACATTTTTTTCCATTGTTGAAATTTGCATTAAATATCATATATGATTTAACACTAACATTTGATTAATGTGATTTAACACTAAAATCATATATGATATAATACTAATATCATATATGATTTAACACTAAAATTAAATATTATATATGATATAACACTAATATATCATATATGATACAATACTAAAATAATATATGATTTAATACTAATACAATACTAAAATCATATATGATTTAATACTAATATCATATATGATTTAACATTAAAATTAAATATCATATATGACATAGCACTAATATCATATATGACATAACACTAAGGGCATGCTTGGTTAAGAGGACTAAGGGGTAGAGAATGGGAAAGACAAGGTTTAAAACAATAGAATGGAGCATTACCCAAAATAGGGTAATCAACCATTACTCTACAAATTGACGGTTATGGTTTTGATTACCCCATATAACCACCACCTCCATGATCTCATCCATTTATTTCAACATTTTTAAATTATTTATTTATTTTTGTAATTTATTAAACTTACTCGCAAAAATTAAATATTCACGATTACTGATATAATACTATTTATTATGATCAAAATTCCTTGTATATTGTGACACAAGTTAATGTCAAGTGAGTTTCACTTTATATATTAATACATGCATATAGGTTTCGTAGATAATTTTAAAGTTCGTCACTGGGTTTGCATAAATTTATTATATGATTTTTTTTAAATATAGATGCAAAGATTTTAGTGGTAAAATGTGAATTTTGTTGTTTAACATGAAAAAAAATCTAGTCATAAATGATTGCAACTATAGTTTTATAATAAATTTTTTAATATGCATGTAAAAGTGTGTGCGCTTTATATGAACCAAGCAAAAACAATAATAGCATAACACTTCATTGCATTCTATTGTATTCCTATTATCTTTTTCATTTCTATTCCTTGTTTCAAACCAAGCGCCCCCTAATATCATATATGATTTAACACTAACATCATATATGATTTAACAGTAAATCTAAATATCATATATGATTCTCATGCAAGTTTCAACGAGAAAAAGTAAAAAAAAAATGTGAAAAAAAGAGAATTTTTTTTGTCGAAAGTATATCAAAGTGAAAAAACGTGGAAAAAAAGTTAAAAAAACCATGAAAAAAGGTGAAAGATGTGAAAAAAGGTGAAAAAACTTGATTTTTTTTGTCGAAAGTATATCAAAGTGGATATCTATAGAAAGATAATTAAATGCTCGTCGTGATGGTATATTTTTTTTTGCTTAACGATTAACGGTTTATGAGATATTTAAATTTTAAAAAATAGGTGAAATAATTAAATGCTTTTAATCACAACCATTGATTTCTTTTTAGATGGATGATGTGGATGAGTCCCCTAGTATCCAACCTTTTTTTGGTATCCAATATAACTCTCCTCAAGTTGTTAATGCTTAAGGATATTGTTTTTTTTGGCTCTTAACTCTTTATTATAGAAAATTTTGGCATTAACTAATTTGAGTTTGACTGAGTTAATGACTTTCTTTAGGCTAAAGCTATAGAATACCAACGTACTTTTCAAAATTTACCGTAATGAACAACTTACTTTTTTATTATTGATACCACCAACTTACATTCAAATTTTGTTTCAACTTGAACAAAACGTTTGTACCGTTAGTTATTATGTGGCAACGTTAGTCCATTTAGCTAACGATCGTTTGAGGAAGTT
The DNA here is from genome assembly GCA_026074375.1 of Tanacetum coccineum. NCBI lineage: Eukaryota > Viridiplantae > Streptophyta > Magnoliopsida > Asterales > Asteraceae > Tanacetum > Tanacetum coccineum. Next base: position 43,533 of record BQNB010013736.1, read on the forward strand.
GCAAAAATCGTCCCTGTGGTTTTCATATTTTCGAAATTTTTTTCGAAATTTTTTTATGTTTCGAATTTTTTTTCGAAAATTTTCACACATTTTTTCGAAAATTTTTTTATACACATAAATTTTTTTTAAAAAAAATTCGAAAAAAAAGAAGTTTCGAAAAAAAAATTCGAAATTTTTTATGTTTCGGAACTTTTTTCGAAAATTTTCACACATTTTTTCGAAAATTTTTATATACATTTTTATAAAAAAAAATCGAAATTTTTTTTATACACATTCAAAGAGGAAGAACATAAGGACTAACGATGCAAGCGGTCGTTAGCTAAATGGACTAACGTTGCCACATAATAACTAACGGTACAAACGTTTTGTTCAAGTTGAAACAAAATTTGAATGTAAGTTGGTGGTATCGATAATAAAAAAGTAAGTTGTTCATTACGGTAAATTTTGAAAAGTACGTTGGTATTCTATAGCTTTACCCTAAAGAAAGTCATTAACTCAGTCAAACTCAAATTAGTTAATGCCAAAATTTTCTATGATAAAGAGTTAAGAGCCAAAAAAAACAATATCCTTAAGCATTAACAACTT
>BQNB010013736.1:52232-76570 GCA_026074375.1 Tanacetum coccineum
CTTATATATTTAATCTCTTTGTGTAGATTTTGACCCTTTGCCTTGGTTAAGGGCATTTGGTTGAGACTTGCATTTGAGTTATTTTAAGTGTATACTATTTACCGAATCACTTAATCAAAGTGTTCGGAACTTCTGGATGTCTAAACGTTGAAGTAACCTTGTTGAAGAATCGAAGGTGATTGTAAGGGTCTTGTCTACCCGTAAACTTATTACTTTGCACAAGATTGATAAAAGGTTGTTTAAGCTCAAAATTGTTTGCATTTATCGGTGGGACAACAATAGCATCTTCATACCCCTCGATGGATGCTTGTAACATTTGGGCCATGGTACGATTGTCGGCCATTACAATAATGATTTGATCGATAATTGGTTCTTCTAAATCAAAATTTTTAACAACAACCGGAGGAGTTTATTGTTGTCTACGTCTTCGAGATTGCGAACGAGTGCGCATAAAAAGAAAAACTAAAAATCAAAAAGCAAAACTTTACACTAAATTTTTTTTTATATTTTTTTTATCTTTTACTTATATTAAAAAGAAAAGGAAAATATTTTTAACTTTTTTATATTTTATGATTTTTTTTGGATTTTTAAATTATAAAACAAGAATGAAACTTTCGAGGGTGAAAGGATCTTCAAACCAAATAAACTAAAAACGAAGGAATCTTAAACACTAGTCCCCGGTAGCGGCGCCAAAAACTTGGTATCAATTTAGATACACAATAAACTATACTATAAAAATAATATTCCACAAGAGCAATTAAGAAAATTCTCTAAGGAAAATTCACTCTCAAAAATATATATAATATAATATATAATACGTATATTTAACCGGGTAAATATGATCACCCGGGTCGTTTCCCCAATGACTAGTGAAATTAAAATCTCGTTTAAGCTTGGATTCTAATTTGAATGAAGCAAAGATATTTTTGATAATCTATATCTACTAAATTAAAAGCAACAATTAAAATTGAACAATTAAAGGCAATTAAACAATTAAACAAATACGGGAAACAAATAAAACGCGACAATTAAGCAAATAGACTAAAATTAAACCCTAAAATTGCAAACTAAGTTTCTAAACCTAAATTAGGATAAAAGAAAATTTTAAGAAAAATAAAAAAAAAATTAGATTATTTCTGAATTTTTTTTATCAATTAAAAACTATTTAATTCTAATTAAAACCTAAAACTAAAAAAAATAGAAAATAATTGAAATTATATTTTTCCTAAGTAAAATAAGTAAAAAGAAAATTTTAGAAAAAAGAATTATTATTTTTGGCTTTTTAGATTTAAAGATATGATTTTTCTAAAATTAAACTAATTAAAAACTTTAAAAGTAATAAAACTTTTAAAAATAAAATCCTAAAAATTTTATAAAAATTATACTGAATAAAGAAAATATGCAGAAATTGTATAAAAATAAAAGCCCTAATTTTTATCTTTTTAATAAACTTTAATTAAACTAATTAAAATCTAAAACCTAATTATCATTAAATTAAAAACAAACTAACTATATCTAAACTGGGACTATCATGGAAATGAATTAAGGGAATAACAGTGAAAAAAACAGGGACATAACGAGGAACTAACTGAGTTAATCTACAAATGAGAAAATTACAAAACCTACCCTGAGGCTTAGCCCGTTTACAAGCTAAGTCCTTTCTTAAGCTTAAAAATAAGATGAACTAAAAAGTGCTTTTTAGGAGAAACTTAAAAGAGCAAAGTTGGAGAATAAGATGGCAAGAACAACTTTAACAAAAGCTATATGAGCTTAAAACCACTAATAAGCTCTATAAGAGCTTATCAATAAGCTGACTCTCGAAAGGAGGTGTTTGCCTTTGGGTTTTATTAAAAAGCTTGTTAAAAAGCTCAAAATAAGCTAAAGTGAAAAAAGGAAAAGATGTTCTTGACGGTTATGAGTGGTTAACTAGATGAGAAAAGAAAATAGAGATTAGAGTACTAGATTATAGCTGAAAATGAAGGGCAAGGTAGCAAACTCAGAAAACAAAGAAATAAGCACAAAAACCAATTAAGCTCAAAAGCTCAATAAGCAATACTGGACTAAGAGCTTCTGTTCTTGTACTTATGCAAACTACTATATAAACTATCTATTTAGCTATAAAAACAAATTCTTAAGCTTAAATTAACAAATTTAAGTAGTTACTACTTAATTAAAACTACGTTTTTTTGGTCTTTTGGTTTTTTATTAGCTACTTTTAAAAGCAAATTTACCCTAACAAATTTAATCTGAAAATTACAAATAAGCAATGACTTCTATCCTAAGCTATATGAAACTAAAATATTTTCCTTAATAAGCTTCTAATTCACAACTATATCTAGCTTAGATGAAGCTTTTAAAGTTCATCATGTACTAACTGATGTTAGTTAATTGCTGGTGCAATTGGACACAAACAAAGACTTTTAGTGCAGGACGCCCTTTGAGGTTTTGGTGCTGCACTAAACACCATCTTTGAGTGTGGATAAACACAAAACAAGCACAAACAAAAGCCTAGAGGACCTAACTCAAAAATAAGCAATCCTAGTTTTAAGCTTTAAAGTGTCCTGGTGCTGAACCTTTTAAAATAAGCCATAACTTTTTTCATTTTCAAAATTTAACCTATAAAAACTATTTAAAACTTGTTAATTTGTAAAAACTCAGCTGACTAGAGAGAATTTACCAAATAGATTTGACTTTTATAGGTCAATTAAGCTTAAACCAAACACCCCTTTAAATTTATGTGGATATTTTTGGATGGATGGGTGGGATCAGTCCCCCAGTATCTAAGAAAGGGAGGGTTTCTAATATAACCTCCCTCAACTTATTAAACATAAACTAACAACTGAATAAGCAAGCAATCTAAGATTTATACTACTTCCTACTATTTTTGTTTTTTTATAGATTAATGATGACAGAAATGAGAACTTAAGATTTTTAACTACTTAATCAAAAACAAATAATCTAACTAATCTAATAAGCAAAATTAAAGATATTTAAGAACAAATAAGCAACCATTATAAGCAAATAAGCAGATTTAAGCATAGAAAGTAAATAGACAATTATTGAAAGGAAAAACTTAAAGAAATTAAAGAGAAACTTACAAAGCCTCTAGCTAAACAAGAGGAACCAAATATGGCAGCTACAAGCTCCCTAGCTTATTAATAAGCTAGGGTATAAGTCCTTGGGGATCCTTCCTTTTTAGATCCCCCTTCCATTAGCTTAAATCCATTATGCAAAGGTAAATAAGACTTTTAAGCTGATTTTACAGGTTTTAAGTAAGATTAAGGCTTATTGAGCTCAATTATTAGCTTAGAGACTAATAAGAGTTTATGAGAGCTTATTGAGCTTTTAGCTTAACAACTTAAGGAAAATAAGAGCTTATGAAAACAAAGAGCTTATGAGAGATTAAAAAAAAACTGAATTATCATTAATATAAAACTTGGTTACAATTCTTAAAAAGTAAATTACAAGGTTCAAAGTAAAATTAAGCTAAAAAGTAAAATTAAGCTAAAAACTAAATCTTAAGCTACTTTCTACGTCTGTGAGTGTGTGATAATGAGGCCTTTTTATAGGTTGTAGAGAAGCTTCTAGGCCTAAAAATCCTAACCCCCGCTCCTTTGATCTTAGCCAATTAATTTCCCAATCATTGGATCACAAATATGAGCCGTTTGATCATTTTGTGTATACTCTAGGATTGCCAAGCTGGCAAATCAAGTTGAGGCTTCTTTGTGCTTCTTTACTGAGTGGTTTAGCACAAAAACCCATCTATACTTGTGCTTTCACCATTGTTGACGTGCCCCTCCTTGAGGGTGAGGTGCTTAGATCCCTTGATTTGACTAATCTCTCCCTAGCTTCTTGCTTAGGAGCTCATGAATTGACTGCCGTACCCCTTAATTTCCATTTGCCCTTTGATTTACCTAGGTGAAAGCTTGGAGATGATGAGTGAACAGTGAAAAGGAAATGGCGCCCATTTTTAACTAAATGAGTTAAATTCAGTTGGACTTTGGGGTTATGACACTTCTAGTCCCTCTATTTCTTTTCTCCCTTTTTAGTTATAAAAAGGTTTTGGAAATATGCAAGACTAGTCCTTGTGGTTTTATTAAAGGATTATTAGGCTAAAAGATTGGGCTTTTGAGTCCGGGTGTGGTTATTAGGTTTTTTTCAGGCCCAATAAGGTTTCTTGGGCCCAATAAGGGGTGAGGGGTTATTTTTGGATTTTTGTGAAACTTGGAGGGTGAAAATGGAATGTTTTTGGGTTTTATCTTTTATTGGTTGACTTTTTGTTGACCATGTTGACTGGATTTGACTGCGAGTTTGACTTTTCTGGCTTCGGCTTTGATTCTTTGGCTTCTATTTGTACTCTTCTGATTCTCGTGTTCGTGCTTGCCCGTTTATGACTGTTTTCTTGTGATTTTTGATATATGCGTACCTGCACACACAAAACACAAATACAAGCATATTTTTGCCATTTTTAGACTGTTTTGGGTTTATTTGGGTTATTTTAGGTATTAACGGATATGTGTATTTTACACTTATCAGTTGGTCAAAAGTATGGGAAGTATGGCTTCATTTAATGTGTAGAGATGTACATAAGACCATGTGGTGAATTTTTGTGATATTTCTTTGTATACATCCACCTATGTCCGGTTTTATATGTATATATGTGATGTTATTTTGTAAATTTTGGGTATTGGGTATAAATGTGGGTACTTGTTAAAGCGTAGAAAAGTTTTGGTGGTTCCGGGTATGCCTAAACGTATTTTATTGCGAAACACAATCACTTTACGCAACCAATAAAAATAAAATGAACAAAGTTAATAATTATCCTCAAAATAATTACTTAACACTTGCTTAATGTAAACATTTAATTGTTTGATGCCCGTTTACATTGAACGATAATTTTTAGCTTACGCGATTTAACTTAACGTTTACGATTTAAAGCAAACGCGTACAATACAAAAGATACATTGTGGATTTATTGACGGCGTTAATGACCCTAAAACACGGGGAGTTATATCAAATGCACACTTGGTCTAAAAGAACCGATGAACCTTTCTTTATGGGTTTTGCCAAACACTAGTTTTGACCCGTTTTAACCATAACAATAACTTATTACTTTGACCCACTTTAAAAATGCTTTTAAAACTATAACAATACATTATTACACTTCATCAATACTTGAGTATTTCGGATGAAACATTCAAGTTGTCAATCCTACTTTGACATGCATAAACTTTATAACAATGTTTTTCAAAACACTTAACTAACTTACTTAGTTCTTATTCTTAAGTGGTTTATTAAGATATTGAGATTATGCAAGATGTTAATATAGCATATGCAAAGAAGGAGATATATGCCTATATGAGGAGCACGAGACCTAGCATAAGCCCTATTGTGCGAAAACATGAAATCGACAAACAAATGAACAAATAGCATGTCAATAAAGACACTTATGTTATAAACAAACAAACATAAATACAAGATGTAAACAGGGGTAACAAGTAGTTATATACCATATTACACATTTTAAACATCACTTCTACTTATATGACTTACATAAGCATTTACGGAAATACATTTTCAACAAAACTAAGAGTTATCCCAAACACACCTTTTAAAACCATATAAATATTCTTTAAGAACTTAAATTGGCAAACGAGCAAATAAAAGACATGATAAGGTAGACACATATATTTCACAAATAACAAACTCAAATACAATTAGAACTAAGCATACAATCATGATAAACAATGCAAAGTAAAACAACTAGTCATTTAACATATCATATGAAAATAAATTCTTTTCGCCTTGCATTGAATATAACGATGTATAACAAGCTTGGTTAGTTTTCAAAATACTTTAATTTCAAAATAGGGTGTATCAATGTTCAAAGGATACCAACTTAAATTGCCCGACACAAAAATTCGAGTTTCTATGTTAATACGAAACTTAATATTTTGGACCCTCTATAGTATTTTGCTAATTCAACAACCTTAAACATTTAATAAGTACCTCTAACCTATTTAATTAGAAAGTAGACTCAATTCCCTTTGAAATGGTAGGTGGCACGACTCGTACGGAGTTACGGATAATTTTTTACGAGCTTTCAAAGTTGATCAATTTTTTGAAAAACCTTCTGTAGGACCGGGTCCGCCTGTTTCTTTTAAAAAGGGAGCCATCCTTTTTTAACAAAGAGAACCGCGGGTCTGGTCGAATTTTCCAAAAATGCATATTTAGACCCAACGAAAAGGTTTAAAACTTATTAGGCTTTAAAGTAAACTTATATAACAAATTTTAATCATTATTCAAGCTTGTATTACAAAGATATTCAACCATCAAAACTTATAAGAATAAAACAACGACATACTTTTCATATTAAGTCCCGCTTTTCGGATAATTTGATACATGGATCGTACTCGGTTTTGAAAACCATTTGTTTAGAAAACTAGAGCTACGTGGCTCTGATACCAATTGTGGAAAACGTAGAGGGGGTGGGGGGGGTGAATACGCTTTCGTTTAAAATCTTAAAACTTTTACATCAAATACCTAATTTATCGTGACTTAATATGAGAGGTGCCAATTAAAGTTTATGACTATTAAGACAATATAAAGCATAAAGAAAACATGTAGTCGCAACACACGCATAAACATCAATCCACAACATAAGCATAATTAAAACGTAAAGAAATAGCGATATGTAAAAGAGAAAGCAAACCGAACACGATGATTTATAGTGGTTCGGTCACGGAGCTCCTCTCCGCCCTATTTCACTCCTCGTGTACCCAATTCGAGAGTTATTTCACTAGATCAAAACGCTCCCTTCTCAGCAGAGAAAACCTTACACAACGTCGCTTACACTTTATCCGGTACTAAGCTAAATACCGAGTCCTAGATCAAGGTAGAACCAACCTATTGTCGCTTACACTTTATTCGGTACAAAGCTAAATACCAAGTTCTTACACACCGAGTAGAACCAACCCAAACCCGTTATGTTTTATGGCCCAACATAACAAACCTTATGTTTTATGGCACAAACACATAAACCATCTAATCTAATTCGTGATACAAGATAATGATGTGATTACAATGATGATCCAAGATAATGTGTCTAATAGATATGAATGACTAATCTAAATGAACTTCCATTGATGGGAAGCCTTCAAATGGATGAAGATGATGAGATCTATAATCTTGTAGATCTTTATATTTATATGCTTTGTGGTGGATGGAAATAGCAAGATCTTCTAAGGCTTGCTTTGGTGGATCATCATGGAAGTATGCTTACAACAAAATGAAAGTTAGAAGAATTATGATCATGTGTTGATGAGGGGTTTTATGGATGCATAATGGTTGATCTAAGTGTGTGTGAAATGATGGAGAGAATGTGTGTAAAATGTGAAAAATGGCTTGCTATTTATAGGCAAAAATGTGCACTGTAGCATGGTTCTGGCGGTTCCATTTCTGCAAGGGAACCGGCCAGTGCAAGCAAAGAGAACCAGCATTACTGTACACCGGATCTAGGTGATTCCTTTCTCAAAAGGGAACCGTCTAGTGTATTTCAAGGGAACCGGCACACAGTTTTGTAAATAAAAATTTTGGATTATTTTATGATACTAAATCTTACATAATCTAATTAGATCTCTAAATATTTTGTCAAGATTTGGAAAGATACTTGAAGATATCTAAGTGATGTCATGCATGAGGTAAGTAACATTTCTTTTTATTTACTTAAAAATGAAAGTAAACTTGTACATGTAAAAAAATAAAAAGTGTAGTTGAGTGCTTATCAAAATAAAGTTTATTTGTTTAAATAAAATATATACTTAGACGTAAATTTTAGTGTAAAAATAAAGGTGATGCATTTGTATAAAAATATGAAAAATGTGAAATGAGGTTTGATCATAATGCAACATAACAAACATGTACGAACCTGTGTTTTAACATACGAGAATTCAAGACGTCGAGATGTGTTGATGTATGTTGAGACAAAATATGATTACAAGTAACTTGTACATTTTACGTTATGTATTAAAAGTTATGTGTTTGTCATCAACAAAATAAACGAGACTGTGTAGATTAAATATCTAAGGTCAGTGTTGACACAGACCTTGTCTTCATACCCTATTCAGTTTAGTTTGACTTCAGGTGGATAAGTACTTAAACTTATCAATTCAAACATATCCCGCCTATTTTTCAGTCTATTGACTTCAGGGTCTTTAAGTTGAGAGATCGTATGGGGTTCAGTGAGTCTATTACCACAACTCACTGAACCCATTACCTTATTCTTTGGCTCAAGGACTTCATTCACTGAGTTTTGCCTCACTGAATAGTTGAGTCTTTCTTGTAGACTCAGGTTGAGCACTTGAAGGTAACTCACGGAGTGACTGTTCACTCAGTGACCTTGGAATGTTTAAGGATATTTAACACTTAGGATATTTTATATTTATATATAAATGAAAGATCACTGGGCCCTGAATTGGCCTAAAAATCTCCCCCTATTTGGATATAAATATAGCCTAAGTGTTTTTCAATGTAAGTACATACAGCTTTTTCTTACACTGAGTCCTAGAAAGCATATAAGGGATATTGAGTTTGTATAGGTACTTCATTAATTCAGTTACATAGCCTTACCATCTATTAAAAAGGATGAAACACAAAAACAAAAATACAAAAGTACTTTAGTCCAGTGAGTATCCAATAGCTTCCAACTTGACCTTCTTAGACTTCAGCTTTTCCTTGTTTGGGTGACTCGCAATCATACTTCTCATTATTGCACAAAACCTTTGATTTTCAGGAGTATCGATATTTGAAGCCATCATCAGGTAGCTCAACAAGGAGTCAACATCCATCTTATGAATATCACTGATCCTTTGGAATGCATGATTACTAAAGATATCAATGAAGAAGATCTCATTCTCAGGTTCCTTAATTACCATGTTGTTTACAAATAGAACTCCTTCAGGAATACTTCTATTACATTTAAGCCCAAGGATGCGAACTTCATGTGACATCTGTGATTTAACCAGGTTGGTGAAACCTTTAGAATTGGCTAAGATGTGTTTTATATGTGTGCTAAGTGGTTTGAATAGGTGCTTGATATTGTTTGGAGGTGTATGATCATCTCATTTTGAGTGTGTTTGCGTTTAGTGAATATGGGAAAAAGAAAGGCGTATTGCATGCAATGCTATGTAAATAGTTGGATAAGTTTGTGTTAAGCGGTTTTAGGAAAATGTATTAAAATGGAAATAGGTTAAGTGAGTGAAATTTGGCGAATTAGGGTAGACTTTCTAAATATAAAAAGTGAAACGTAAAATGAAAAGTTATTTTTTAGAAGTTTAGTAAGTTACGTTTATGTAAAATGGTTTACCCAAATTAGCTTAGGTTTTTATGAAAACTTAAGGTAATGAAGATAATTATGTAATTAATAGTTAAATAATATATATATATATATATATATGGGTGTTCGACCGGATTTAAGAAAAAGAAAAGAAAAAGGAAACAAAATTTGACTCTAATTAGGATTCTATTAGTATAAATACAAATCTAATAAAACCCTAAATCACTTTTTCTCTACCTTATCCCTTTGATCGGCCGAATCCCTCAAGAGAAGAAAAAAAATATTTTTTTAATCAAGAACGAGTTGGTGAATTAGAGTTTCAAGAATCAAGGTTTAGGTATGTTTCAATTAAGCTTTTAATTAGTTTTCTTTAAAACATATAACAATTAATATGATGGATCATTAGGGTTTATAAAACTTCAGTAATTAAGGATGTTTTGATTATATTAGAGTGTTTAATGTTTAATTAGGATCTTATTGGTGTAAGCGGTTAGGTTTAAATCGCGTTAATTTATGATTTAAAGTTGAGCAGAATTTAGGTATGTGTTCAGCTGATGATATCTAGATGTTAAAAACGTGTTTTGATGTGATTCAAAAGCCTAAATTGTAGTTCAAAGAGTTTAGTTTTCAAAAATCCCACCCTCGTTTGATTTGGAGTTCTGGAAGTTGGTTAAACATTGGTTACAAGAAAAGTTGTCAAAACAGAAAATACGGGTCAGATTTAGGTCATGTTTAGGACGGTAAAACAACTTAAAAGTGGAATTAATGTTAGTCAATCTACAGTAATTAAGTTCTATATGTATATAAAGAAACCTTAGAAGGAGAGCTTCTGATTGTGTGTCTAAGTATGATAGTTAGAGCCATACTTTTTAGTGTGCAATTAGATCCGAATTGGGATAGTTTTAAGTTGGATTTTATTTGGGATAGTTGTGCATGTAATGAGTGGTTGGGAATTACGAGGTAGTTAGTAAACTCATAGAGGAACTTAGATGATTTTTCGTATAATTTATGAAGGTTAGTAAGTAAGGGTTTTGAGGGGGTAAAGTCACACTAAAATTCTGCATTTTTGAACAAATTGTAGTTAACTAGTGTAATGAGTTAATGAAGTGGTTAAGGTTGGGCATGGTGTCGGGGTGACCCATGATGGTTAATCAAACCCCTATACATCCATCATATGTGTGTTACATGGACTAGAGCTTTTAGCTTGGTCGCGTGTAACTGTGTTTATTTATTTGTATAGTTGCGTGATAAGAATTGGAAGCTGCGTGTTGAGCATTCAGGTGAGTTACATAGTCCTACTTTTTACACTGTTTTAAACTTGGGATGGAAATGATGAAAGTATTTAAATGAGTTTTGAATTCCTGTTATTATGTGTTAGTGTAAATGCATGGACTATTATGTGACTAATGTGCGTTATGTGCTACATGTTTTGTGATGTGATATTGTTGTGTGGCCTAGTCAGGTGGATTACTTGAGGGTATCCTTGGCCTGAGCTAGAGGGAAAGAGAGTTGGTATTATCCAAGGGCGATATGGTTCGTCTCCTTGGCGTTTGAATGATTTGATTTGATTGAATTACATGTTAGCTTGTATGTGTGTCTAAAAACCTATGTTTTATAATTGCAGGAATTGGTTAAATTATTTTGGTAACAGATTGAATATGTGTGTTTGAAAACCAATGTTTCTCACCAACCATTATGTTGACGTATAAGCATCATTTTAGGTATTCAACAGGATGAGACTAAAGTTAGGAAAAGTGGCTAGATGGACCGTATGCAGCTGGCGAAGTTTTGTTATCTAGATTTCGTATTTGTTTTGGATGATAAATGATTTTTGTTTTGCTTTGATAGGATGTTTGAATGTTTGCGTTGTCATGACATTGGCATGAACTGCCTTTATTTTAATGTCAGACGCCTTTTGGATTTAATTGATGTGTTTTGGGTATTTTTATGGCACAGCGTGTCTATACCTTGTATCTTTATGCATGAGACGCCAAAGTGTTGTGATGATTCCCTTTCTCATCGCGCCTCCCTTTTTTCTTTGGCGGGGTGTGATAGATTGGTATCAGAGCCTTTGGTTATAGAGAAGTAGGTGGTTGAGCCTAGACTATAACCTAGGAGTCCTACATGTAGATGCATTTAGGGCTTAAGTGTTTATTTTTATAACTGCTATGCTTCTCCTCTATTTTGCGTAGCTTTTATATTTCCTATTTTGTTAAGTTATTGCCTTAGTTTTGTTGCCTACCCAAAGCTGATTTAGTGCGTATTGCCTCGTTATTAGTTAGTTATGCCTTCCCATTTCTATAAGAAGTTCCGTTGGGGAACCGTCTTTACAACCGAGCATAGGAGTTTCATTGAGCCAGGGACAGGACATAGGATAGAGAGAACAAATCGTAGGACTCGTGTTCCAATTAGCCTTTACCCATGCCATATTAAAGAGAAGATAACCATAAAGGAGGTTAAGGGAGAGTCAGCCATAGAATGGAAAACAAAGGTGACAACCAAGGATGGCATTATCATCAAGTTTCCTGGAAAGTTTTATGGATACAAGTTAGCAACAGAAGAGGAAGTGGAGGAGAATGAAGGGTTGAAGGAAGTTTGGGAACAGATGGAGTATGTGATATCAGACAGCGACTCGTATCTTGAATCCACAGCTAGTAGTTAACCTTAGGGCATCCCCTTGTCATCCATTTTAGGTTTATTTGTCGATCTTTAGTCGGAACCATGTTTTAGGAATTGTTATTTTTGAATATTGGATATTGATTTAGTATTTTATGAAATAGATGGAGTTATGGTTGAAATTGTTCCTTATGTGTTGTTATGTGATTAAATGAATTGTATGTGAAGGTTGTGTTAAACTAAGAAGTGTCGTCATAGGAGGAGTACGTTCGTACTAGGGAGCCTCAATAATTATGGTGGCCAACATAATTATTCATGCGCCCCAGCACAAGTGGACTTGCAAGTATGATTACATTGATTAGTGTTGATACATTTGGTGTATAGTATTATGATAGTTGTATGTATATATATATATACTATTATAGAATTATAGGACCGAAATTTGTCTTTCCCCGTTTAATGTATATTATTCCTTTCCTTTATAGAAACATGGTCCGAAGTGCACGTCTAAACCCAACCCCGGAACATAGCCCGGAATCGAATCCCGACATTGCTATGATAATTGCACAGCAGCTGCAAAATATCCTTCCCTAGATCGTCACTCAAGTGACTGCTAACGTGAATAATGCAAATGGAAGAAATGGAAAAGGTGGGAACGATGGATGTTCCTACATGACTTTTACTGCTTGTAACCCTAAGGAGTTTGATGGAAAGGGTGGTGCAATAGCACTCACCCGTTGGATAGAAAAGATGGAGTCGGTGTTCAAGAACAGTGGTTGTACTGCGAATCAAAGAGTGAGGTATGCTGCTAGTTGTTTTGTGAATAAAGCTTTGACTTGGTAGAACACACAAGTCTAAGCGAGAGGTCATGAAGCTGCAATTGGTATGAGTTGGAATGACTTTAAGGCGTTGCTTATGGAGGAGTTTTGTCCAAGAAACGAGATGGAGAAACTGGAGAACGAGTTTTAGAACCACACTATGGTAGAAGCCAATCATGTCGCCTACACTGACAGGGTCCATGAACTGGCCAAACTAGTTACTCACTTAGTTACTCCTGAATCGTCGTGTATCAAAAGGTACATCAATAGATTGGTACCTCAAATCCATGGTATGCTTAGGGCGACCCAGCCAACTACTATTCAGAGTGCTATCTTGATGGCTTGAATACTCACTGATGAGGCTATCTGTTATGGGACATTGACTAAGGAAAATGATAAGAGGAATGAGATAGAGGAATCAAGTAGGCAATGGAGTACCTGGAAAGACAATAAGAAATCTAAGACTGGATCGGGGTATGTTGTCACACCCCGCCAAGGCGGAAACGCGAGGCATAACATGAAAGATATTAACATAGCACATGGTATCTTTATAGAGGAATACTAAATAGTGTAATAAATGCAAAGACACAACGTGTCATGATAACATCCAACAAAAAAAACCAACGACCAAATATGAATGATAAGGATTACCATCCATACAAGTCTTATAATATCAAAACAAAGTCTAGAAATCAAATCAACATATTGCTCAAATAAAACGGCATAGCAAAATCATAGATCTTCAACTTGCATCTTATGGTCTCACTAGCAACTCTCCTAACATCAATTTCGATCACCTGAGTTACCTGAAAACGATGCTAAAACACGTCAACACTAGGTTGGTGAGATGCCATAGGTTTTAGACACCAACCTCAAAACATTTCAAAACAATTCCAACATTACTGTGATAAAGATAAACAGTTGCATGGCATATCATGAACTATCACATACTACAAATCAATCAGCTCAATTCAACACAATTCAAATCAATATAGCTCAAACAAAATAGCTCAACTCAAAAATAGCTCGGCTCAACCCAAGTGGGGAAGGAACGATCCCACGATCCAAGCCAACCCGGCTCCACTTGTCAATTCAATTCAACACATAGCAAGTAATAGCCACACAGCACATGCATTTTTAAGCTCAACCATCAAATATCACAGTAATAAAACATCACATACTCAAGCATCGTTTCCACCCCAATGAAAAATCTTAGAAAAGATAGGGCTATGACACTCACCTGTTTGCGCAGCTACAAGCAATTCAAACTCCTTCCTTAACAACTATACACAATAAAAGCTCATGTTACCATCGGTAAGCTAAACGCTTAATCCAATATAACAACCCTAATGATGGACTAATATCATCTATACTATATGTAAAGACTCTCTACCATCATTTTATACCTTCATTATATCTTTTATTTACTCTTTACTTTTATTTTAAACACTTACAACTTTCTGCTCTAATGCAGAATTTTACACCGACTTGTGCGACCTAAACGCACCACTTAAACACCTAAATAATTCTAACCAAAAATCATACATGTTCCTACATGTGTCTACTGCCTAACATGTGATTCCCAATCATCAATTGCATGTGTAACCTTCTCAAATAAAATCAAACTTTGAAACTGTCCTAATTCGGGTCTGATTGCACACTAAAATGTATGACCCTAAAAAGCATACTTAAGCTTCGAATTGATTAAATTCCTTTGGTGGATATTTAATATACTCATAGGACTTAACTACTGTAGAAGGGCTAAGTCCCATTCAAATTTTAAGTTGGGGTTTTACTCCCCGAAATTAGACCCAAATCTGGCCCGTACCTACTGGTCAGACAACTTTTTTTGTAAAAGACTTTTGAAGGCCTTTCCGAACTCAAAATCATTCGAGGCCGGATGTTTTAGAAACTAGACTCTCTGAATCAAAAAAAGAATCATGTTGTTTGCATTCTCCATCATGGAGATATTCACCCAACAATCTGACCTAAATTCTGCTCATTAATTAAACACCAAAACGCATAATTCAAGCCCTAATTCCTCATTAAAACTCATAACCACTTACAATTATGAACCCTAATCATTAATTCACCATTAATTACAGTAGACTAAACCCTAATTAAGAAAACCTAATTAAATTTTATGATAAAACTTAATCCATCATGTTTAGATTACATAAATTAACATGATAACTAAAAAGATTAAACTAGGAATAGAATGATTACCTTAATAACTTGATAAAAAAAACTTTTTTTTCTTTCTCTTGAGGATTCGGTCGACCAAGGAGCAAGGGGGAGAAAAAAATCTGTATTTTCTAATCCTTGGTTTGCTTATATAGGCCTAATGGATAACCCTTTCTACAAGTTTGAGCCCAACTTGGACTTCTTTTCCTTTTTTTTTACTATTCCCGTTTTTACTATTCATCCATAAATAATTTTTTTTATTTTCTTTATTATTTACTAAAAGAACTTGAAGTTTGATAATTTATAAAAACCATAAACTATCTCCAAAACCTTCTTTCGCAAAACCTACGTTTTACGCTTTCTAAAAATAACTTTTCATTTCCAAATTCACTTTCTATATATGGAAAGTTTACCAAAAACTCTCATATTTTAACAAACTCATTTCTTTCACAAATGACACGCTTCACATTTTAATCCATCACCTAGACAACCACTTATTAACCAAAACAATTCTTTCAAAATACTAATTCAATTCCATTATCACTATAAGTGATAAAAATGAAATTTCTCCATCAAATAACTCATTTCTCTTAACTTAACCTCTAAAACCTAAACTTATCTTAAATTACTAACACAAAAATACGTATACGTATAAATACTTACACATTTAACACAAAAACGCTAAAATCTCAATAACCATTTCCTCGTCACTCAAAAGTGAACGAAATGAACTCAACAAATTTTAACACAAATCCAATCCTAATGAGACGATCACGCTCAATGGATTGATTATCCAATCTCACATATCCTACACAAACACATATAAACACGTATAACACATAAAATCACATAAACCGTACGTTGCAACAGACACATAAGTCAACACTAATGGTTTGACTAACCTGCTCAAGTCACGGTTGTTACATACGTGGCGACATTTCCTCCTAAGAGTGACAATGTGAACACCTACCTTAAGTGTGCTAAGTGTTATACTTTCCACCCAGAGAATGCACCTTGTAAGTTATGCTATAACTGCCAGAAATCGGGTCATTTTGTGAGACAGTGTTGGGCACCAATTAGGAAAGTAGCGCCTGTGAATGCGGTGAAGATGGGGCAGAATCAGAGGACATGCTATGAATGTAGGAGTCTAGACCATCTTCGCTATGATTGCCCTAAGTGGAAACAAGCAACTGGACCGGCAAGGAACCTATTGGCTTTTAAGGGAAACAAGAACACCCGAAACAATGGGAACCAAGCAAGAGGAAAGGCCTTTAATGGAAATGCTGTAGAGGCTCTTCAGGATCCCAAAGTTGTGACGAGTATATTTTCTCTAAACAATCAATTTGCTACTGTTCTTTTCGATTCTGGAGCTGATTTTAGTTTTATTTCTACTGAGTTTGCGCCTTTGCTAAATGTGGTGCCTTGTCTTGTAAACCCTGGTTATGCGATAGAAATAGCTGATGGTAAGAGTGTAGAAGTTGATAGGGTTATTCGTGATTGCAAACTAGAACTAGGAAATTCCTTGTTCACTATAGACTTGATACAGTTGGGTCATGGAAGTTTTGATGTGATTGTGGGGATGGACTGGTTGTCCAAGAATAAGGTTGTTATAGTATGTCACAAGAAAGTAGTAGAGATACCAATAGATGAGGGTGGGATACTTCGAGTTCATGGAGAACGTGTTTGGAAAGCCGATAAAGCCCTAATGAATGTTAATGTAGATGAACCTATGATAAGTGATATACCCGTGGTACGAGGTTTTACCGATGTGTTTCCAGAAGACTTGTCGGGGCTACCATCGCAGCGACAAGTTGAGTTCCGTATAGACTTAGTTTCTGGAGTGACGTCGATCGCGAAGTCTCCATATCGTTTGGCACCCTCAGAAATGCAAGAATTGTCTGGTCAACTTCAAAAGTTACAAGACAAGGGTTTCATACGACCTAGTCATTCGCCGTGGGGAGCGTCGGTGTTATTCGTGAAGAAGAAAGACGGATCATTTTGTATGTGTATCGACTATAGGGAGCTGAACAAAATAACTATTAAAAACCGTTATCCACTCCCTAGGATCGATGACTTATTTGATCAGCTGCAAGGAGCGTATTATTTCTCTAAGATAGATCTTCGGTCAGGATATCATCAGCTACATATGCATGAAGATGACATCCCAAAGACCGCATTTATAACGAGATATGGACATTTTGAGTTTAAAGTTATGCCATTTGGGTTAACCAATGCACCAGCGTTCTTCATGAACTTGATGAACCGGGTGTGCAAACAGTATCTAGATAAGTTTTTCATTGTCTTCATCAATGACATCCTGATCTACTCAAAGATGAAGGAAGAACATAAAGTTCACTTGAAGTTGATGTTGGAGTTATTGAGAAAGGTGAAGCTGTATGCGAAGTTTTCCAAGTGCGAGTTTTGGCTACAGGAAGTGCATTTCCTTGGACATGTGGTTAACTAGAGTAGTATCTACGTGGACCCAAGTAAAATTGAGGCGCTGAAGAATTGGAAAGCTCCTACAATGCCGTTGGAAGTTCGATCGTTTTTGGGGTTAGCTGGCTATTATCGTGAATTTCTCCAAGATTGATAAACCCCTTACTTCGTTAACTCAGAAAAAACCAAAAGTATGAGTGGGGCGAAAAAGAGGAAGAAGCATTTTAGACCTTGAAGAATAATCTCTATGATGCTCCTATCTTGTCGTTACCGGACGGAATTGAAGATTTTGTAGTTTACTGCGATGCATCGAATCAAGGACTAGGTTGTGTGCTCATACAAAGAGGCAAGGTAATCGCCTATGCATCAAGACAACTTAAGATTCACGAGAAGAATTATACAACACACGATCTAGAGTTGGGAGTTGTCGTGTTTGCTCTTAAGACTTAGAGGCTTTACTTGTATGGCACAAAGAGTGTTATCTACACGGACCACAAGAGCCTTCAATATATTTTCAACCAAAAGGAGTTAAATATGCGTAAAAGGAGGTGGATAGAGCTGTTTAGCGATTATGAGTGTGAGATTCACTACCATCTCGATAAGGCGAATGTAGTGGCTGATGCGTTAAGTAGGAATGAATGGGTGAAACCTAGATGAGTTCGAGCAATGGCTATGACCATTCAATCCGGAGTGAAGGAGATGATTTTGGCAGCCCAAGGTGAAGCGTTCAAACAAGATAACATTCTTGCGGAAAGGCTACATGGATTATGTTGATCCCAAGCTGAATAGATCTTTCTAGCCTGTTAAAGGTGGTAGCCAATCTGGATAGATCCAAACTAACTACAAGAGAAACAATAACTATAAACAATATAAGTTATGCGGAAACTAACTTATATTGCTAAGAAGAACAATGAATAAAATAGAACTTAGATTACTATTAATCTGCTAGGTTACGGATTACTAACTATATATGTTGGTGAAACTTGTATATGAAACTTATATCTAACTAATGCCGTAGGGTTCCTTTTATACACCAAGGAAAACCCTAATGGGCTTACAAAACGTGTGAAGAGATAATGCATATCTATTCCTATAATAACTCATGCATATCTCCTAACAGTACTAACTAGCAGTACTAACTTACTACTAACAGCACTAACTATACTGGCAGTACTAACAATGTACTGGCAGTACTAACTATTTATAACTAACAGTACTAACTACTTAGTCTATTTTCTTGAATCTATATCATTCTTCATTAGCAGCACTAAGTAGAACTGGCAGTAGTAACTTGTATAAGTAGCAGCACTAAGTTGTAGGAACTTCTGAAACCCAACAATCCTCCCCTAAACATGATGTTCACTTGTTAACCTTCATGTTTCTTTAGTTTGAGCTTCTTGAACACTAGGAGGATGTATCCAAACACACTGCTACTCTTTAATCTGCTTTTTCTTGAACTCTTTTGTTATTTAGGAAACTTGAAATTCTTTAGCTTCCAGTCTTTGGTCACCATCTCTGCAACACAGCTACACCAACTAAGTTGGCTTTGTAGTTTTTGGCAAACTAACAGCCATAAGCAGATTTGATATTTCTTTACCAGTAGCCGTTTGTTCTGGAATAGCCAATGCTTCATTGTAATAACATGGTGCATTGATAACCATATACTTTTTAGCAAACTATTAACTATCAATGGATTTGAGATATCTTTACCAAGAGTCGTTTGCTTTGGACTAGCCAACTCTTTACTGTGAAGCATGGTGAGTTGAGAACCATATAGTTTTTAGCAAACTATCAGCTATTAATGGATTTGAGAAGTCTTTACCAGAAGCCGTTTGCTATGGACTAGCCAGTTCTTGATGTCTGTTAGACATGGTGAACTGATGACCATTTGTTGTGTGGTGATAAAACCAACACTAAAAGATCCTTCTCACATCCATCATGGCTTCCATACTCATTAATCTTCTTTTGAATGAATCTAAGCAGAGTATAAGCATCTTTACTTGCAGTCCCAGCTACTAACCTCAAAGAAAGCATTCTCTCAAGTATTTCTTTTGTGAGTGGATACTTCCTCTCTGCAAGCATATGAATCTCAGTACCATCTTCTAGTATCAAGGTATGAACACCACAATTTTCATATAAATTCCAGCTCTTAAGATTCCATCTTTCTTGATTCTGCCAGAGTTCATCTTCTGCATTTGCATTAAACATTGTCTTTAAATCTCCCCAAAGAACTAGATCAACACCTTCTGGAGTAGTTGTTTCAAATCTCTTCATCATCATATTATATAACTCCACAAGATCTAGCCTATCAACCCTTGTCACCATTTCAGAAAAGGTATTAATCCACCTAGAACTTCCATCAGATCTAAAGATTGTGTAGTAGATGCACTCTGCTCCATGTCTGTCAAAATCATAGAATTTTGATTCCCAAATAATAATTGGAAACCTCTTCTCCAGGACTTCATAATCTATTATTCCTTCTTCATCTAGAACTATCTTCAGATAAGCCTTTAGTTGCTCTTCCTCTTCAAGATCAGCATCAGTCTTTTGTCTTTTAGACTTCTTTGTTGCTTTCATCTTAAGTCTTTTGCATGGTCTTTTCCTGATACTCTTTTCATGTCTTTCTTGCTTAACTTCAACTTTAGTACTGTTAGGTTCTTCAAGAACCTTTTGCTTATGTACACCAGCTGCTTCTTTAAAATCTTTTACTGCATCATCTGAATCCATAGGCTTGAAATCATTGATTACCCTTTTTTGTTTTTCATACAAACCTTGAATTTCTACAAATGTCTTTGCCTTCAGCTGAGAGTGTTTGTAACCACCCATATTCTTTAGATACATCATCATCAAATTCCTTAGTTAAGATTTAGTTGGTGGTCTACTTCTAATCTTAGTAGATCTTTGTGCAGCTCTGAATTTTCTTTGAGCAACAATTATTTCAGCCAAGAACTTTGCTCTCTCTTCAATTGTATACTCCTCTCTTTCTTCCTGTTGAAGCTTGGCTGCAAACAATGCATCAGCATCAATCCCTGCTTGAACTTCATCATATGTCTCAGCTATAGCAGCCTTAGATGCTTCTTCTTCCCTCTGTCTTTCCCTTTCTACCTCTGCTTGCAAGTCTACTTGTAATTGTCTGGCGATTCTGCATCTCTTGCAATCTGAGCAGCATCAAAATCACTTCTAGTCATCTTCTTTGTAGGCTCAGGTTCTTCTAAGACACTTTTGCCTTTTTCTTTAGGGTCATTTATTGGAAGTGGCTTCAGGGTTAGGATTGATCTTGCAAGTCTTGGAGAATCTTCAATATCTTTAATTGACACTCCTTTTTCCTTAGCTTTCTCTTCTTTCATCTTAATCAAAGTTTGAGCCATGGTGATATCTTCATCATCAAATATACTTGTTGTTGTAGGAGGAGTTCTAGGCTCAACAGCACTATCTTCTTGCCTAGCAGCATCAACATCTGGCCTAGCAGTACTAAGTTCTGGCCTAGCAGTACTAACTATTTTAGGTATAGCAGTACTAACTAGTTCTTCAGTACTTCCTCCTTTCTCACCACTACCCTTGTTAAGCTCCTTAGTTTCATTACTTTGCCTCCATTCTTTTATAACATCCTCTGTTTCCATGTAATCCCTACCATCAACATCAAGTTCATCAAAAGCATCCAAAGTTGGTTCAGGTTTGGCATTTTTCCTCCCTTGTTTGGATACAGACTCCTTCCTTCCCAACCTTTTCTTCATTGATAACCTTTTCACACTCTTTAACCATGCCTTGTGGTGTGAGATGCTTGGCTTACACTTCCTTTTCAACTTCTTGATTTGATCCTTCAATTTAAGGATCTCTGCAGCCTGAGCATCCTTGGAAGTTTCTAAAGCAAGAACCCTGTTGGACAAGTTAGTGCAAGGAACAAATAACTATTCTAGGTTCAATCCACCCTCAGCTTTTTCAGATGTGTGATCACCTAAAAGAGGACTATCATGGGATTACTGAACCTGAGTCCCTTCACTCCCATTAGTGTCTTCTAAAGAGTCCCTAGAGTCTTGTGTAGTGTCATAGCTAGATGATGAGTCAGTCACAGGAGGTTGGTCTCCTGTACTAGGGTAAGTAGGAGAGGGTATTGGTTGGGGTTCAGAGGGTTGTTCTGAACCTTCACCCTTAGGTGCTTGGTGTGGCACCAACATAGAATCAAAGAGTGGAGTTACTTTTCCTAAAAACTTTACACCTTTCCTTGCCATGTTTATGAAAACCTTTTTAGTATGTCATGGTGTTTCATATGTATCATTAAAAGGTTCTGGTAAATCTTTAAGTTGATTACTCAAAAAGAGTTGTAAAAACCTTGGATACATTAAAAACTTCTTAGGATCTAAGTTTCTCAACATACCATCAAAAATTAATTTATAAAAATTAAATTTTTGACCATTTGCCAAACATATAACTGTTGAAGCCAAATTAGTTGAAAACTCATTCCAAGCAGTTGATTTTGAACGTATGCAATAAAGAACGGTATGTATCAGAAATTTCCATTGTGGAGAGAATGAACCTTTTTGAAAAGTAAGTTTTGTTAAAAGTTGTTCATACCCTATCAATGCAAGATTTTCAAAAATTTCATCATTTGTAAGGCAAGTAATACCATCATCATCATCGAAAAGAAGATCATTCCTTACTGATGATTCTGATATTACTACTGCCCTGTCATTAACTATGACATGTATTTGCTTCAAAAAATTGACTGTTTTGGAAGTAGCAGTATTCCAAAAATGTTCAATGTAGGAAGCATAAATAGTGGGAATTACAGTGAGAGCATAGTTGATGGAGCATGTAGAGACGAAGTCCACTATCTGATGAAACTATGTATTCTCTTTACTCTTTTCCAAACAAGCGACCATGTTGTGTTGATCGACAAACTTTAAACTAGCCATGAGTATGCTCTGGGATTGGTTCGGTTATGAGAATATGAGGGTTTTGTAAAGTTAATTGAGATTTTGTAGAGATTGCGTTAGGGTTTGAGATGATCGACTGAGTAAACTTGATCCTTTATCTTAAGGAAAGAGTATTATAGAAGGAAAGATTAAAAAATTTCAATTCATAGACCCCTATACGCAAGTTGTTGACGGAAATATCTCAAAGGTTATAATTAATTAATGAAAATCGGTTATACTCTCAAACAGTAGTAACAGTAACAAGCAGCACAAACTTTTGCCTGGCAGCACTATCTTTGCTTGACAGTGTTACTTTTGTGCCTGGCAGCACTAACTTGTTAGTTACCATTTTTATCCCTCGATACCAATCAAAATAGCATCTTTTTACCCAATCCAAGCAACAAAACCATCCTGAAACATCTTTGAGCAGCACTAACCAAGCCTAGCAGTATTAACTTTTGTACCAGCAGTACTAAGTTTCTTTAGTAGAATTAACTAAGCTTAGTACCATATGTAGCCTTCAATCCTCATTCCAAAGGAGATAATGAACTCCAAATAATCATCTAATCAACTAGAATCCATCTGCTAACTAAGATCATTTCACAAACTATACAACAAGGTAACCTGCTAACTTGCCTCCCCTGAACTAATGCAGCTATAGATTGATCATTCCAATGTTAACAATCAAGAAATTGAACCTGCTAACATCAAAAGCTTTGGTTAAAAGATCAGCTACATTGTCATCAGTGTGAATCTTTAGCACCTGGATAAGCTTCTTCTCATAAGCATCCCTAATGAAGTGGTGCCTAATCTCAATATGCTTTGTTTTGGAGTGAAATACTGGGTTCTTTACAATGCATATAGTACTCTCATTATCAATGTAGATCTTTGTGTTCATAAAATTGAACCCATAGTCTAACATTTGATTTTGAATCCATAATACTTGCCCATAGCAGTTGGCAGCAGCAACATATTCTGCCTCTGTAGTAGAAGTAGCCACAATTGTCTGCTTCTTGCACTGCCATGAAATAAGTCTCCTGCCAAGAAATTGACAACCTCCTGTTGTGGATTTCCTATCAAGATTTGCTCCAGCATAGTCACTATCTGAGTAGGCTTCTAGGTCAAATGATGACACTCTAGGATACCAAAGGCCCAGTTTGGGTTTGCCCTTTAGGTACCTAAAGATTCTCTTCACAGCATTAAGATGGGAGGTCTTTGGAGTTACCTGAAACCTAGAACAAGCACAGACTGCAAACATAATATCAGGCCTAGAAGCAGTCAAGTACATTAAAGAGCCAATCATGGATCTATAAAGATGTACATCCACATCAGCAGCTTCTTCATCCTTGGTCAAAGACTTCTGGGTCTCAATTGGAGTACTAGCAGTCTTCACACTAGCAAAATTAAATTTCTTCAGGATCTCGACAACATACTTATCCTGACTTATAAAAATACCATCTTCTTTCTGTTTGACTTGTAATCCAAGAAAGAAGATGAGCTCTCCCATAGAACTCATCTGAAATATACTCTTCATCAATGCCTCAAATTCATCACACCAAGATCTCTTTGTAGAACCAAAAATAATATCATCCATATAAACCTGTACTAACATGATATCATTTTTGTCCTTCTTGATAAAAAGAGTCTTGTCAATAGTTCCTCTTCTGTATCCACTTTTCAACAAGAAAGTAGATAAAGTAGCATAGCAGGCTTTGGGAGCTTGGTGTAAACCATTTAAAGCTTTTACAACCTTATAGACCTTCTTAGGTGTTGGGAAATACAAGTCAAAAGGTCAAAGTACTGCTAAGCAAAAGGTCAAAGTACTGCTATGTTGAAGATCGAAGTACTGCCTACTTAGTATGGAAAAGTTAACGTACTACCATGAATAAAGGAATCTTAAAGGATTATCATTTAAACGGTTATGTTAGTAATTATCTTGTAACAGTTATTCTAGTAATTAGTATTGATTAGTGTTTATGATATACAAGGACTGTACAACTACTAGAGTTATCCTTATGTTTATAAAAGGATCTCTAG